>JAAXYX010005377.1:0-10975 GCA_036851915.1 Ptenothrix huangshanensis | reverse complement strand
TAAAGTACTACCATCCTTAATTTAATGAATGATTCATAGGCGAGTACTGGGTGGATCCTAATGGTGGTGATGCTCGAGATGCCATTTTAGTTTTCTGCAACATGGAAACAAAGGCGACATGTGTACGACCTAAACCTGATAAAACTCCTGAAATGACTCCAGACCTTAAAGTTCCTGGTGATTACTGGCTTTCTGATTTAGAAAGTGGATTCCAGGTAAATCGATACGTCAACTCGGAGAAAACGTAATGCCAAAGTCTGAGCGTAATCACTAAACTGTTGTTTTTGTTTTGAAATTCGTCATAACAGTTCACGTACAAGACGGACGGCAACCAAATGACGTTCTTACAACTTCTTTCGTCCAACGCTGAGCAGAACATGACATACCATTGCTTCAATTCAGCTGCTCATTACGATTCTCAGAAGAGAAGTTATCGCAGTGCGCTGAAACTCATGGGCTGGAATGACCTGGAATTGACTGCCAGGGGAACCAGGCGAACCCGATACTCTGTGAATGAAGACGAGTGCCGGGTAAGGATTTTGATTTCACTTCTCACATTATTTAAATGAGTCCCTGTAACATCCTGACATAATACTTGATCAATATTTTGACATATTGTTTTGACTTATAATTTCCAGTGGAAAAAATTGGAGTGGGCAAAGACGTCAATATCGTATTCAACTGATAAAGCACAAAGACTTCCCATTGTCGACGTCTCCATTAAAGACATAGGAGAGAAAAACCAGTCATTCTGGATTGAAATTGGATCCGTATGTTTTACTTGATGAAAGATAAGCTACTTAAGACGTTTTGAGCTCATCGAACGTGAACTGAGGACAACAGCACAATCTATCCTTTTGATAAACGTCATCCTATATTTATATCACCACCTAATCCTTAATTATTAATATTGTAATTTATCTTCAGTTATTATTCCAACTCTTTCCATTTCCACGTATTCTACAATTATCCTACCCAAGATTACTTGTTACTCTTTGCTATTTGTTGCTAGCTTCGTTAGTTCTGTTTTTTGTTTCTAATTTATATATTAAGTCTTTTTATTATTTTGTGTAATCCAATTGGTTCTATCTAAATAGGGGAAAACGTTGTAGCTATTTAGGTGTAATTATATCGATGTAGTTTAACTTCATCGTCATTTTGTGGTAGCTAAACTTTCTAGCAGTATCTATTCTGTTAATTACAATTAATCTAAGTTATTACTTTGGTTAGGAGTACATAATGTTTATAGCATATGATATAACTTATTATTATATGATGTAATAATTATCGGATCTTAATGTATACGAGAAAACATTTTAGGAATTTTTTATACAATTCATACACTATTTTACTCATGAATATAAAACAACGATTTTTAGTAAGAAATAGTAGTGTAGGTTATTTTAATTTAAATACAGACAGATCTTTGAGCAGAGAGAATTTTGAATTTGTGAATGCACATGTAAGTAGTTCGTAGTTTTTAAGTACTATATGTAAGTTTTAAACTGTAGGAATAGAAAGCGTGAGCGTAATATTTAATAGTACTAAAAGAAATAGTACCTATGTAGGAGCATGTAATGTAAAATATGAAATGAAATATATATATATATACGTGTATACTTAACGGAATGATGGAAGGCATTCACTGACTACCGCTTGAGAATAGTAGAAAAATGTTTGGATTGGGATCCCCAAAGCTCAAACTTTCAAGCTTTCCAATGTGTAAGTCTAGACAAAATAATATTTATGAGAATCCTGTCTTATTACTTGATTGATGACATGGTGCCAATCCCGAATCAATAGACAAAACATAGCTGTCACTGCCATCTTCCACAATCATCTTCCCATTGAAACATAATACGATAGAAGACGTCCCCGAGCACGATTTGTTTTCCTGCTAGCTGACTCTTTTTCCCTCACAATCACAATGAATAACAACAACAAAAACTACCGCTCAACAACTCACAATCGTAAGTAAAAATATAATAATAAAGATTACTATTATGATCATATTCATAGATGCATTATCTGCTCTTCTCTGTACTCTATACACCCAACCCAACCACTGCCACTTCAATCATTTTTTCTTATGTAACATAAAATCTATTGTAATGTGAATAACATTTGGATATGATAAAAGTTTAAGATTAAATATTAAAATATCATTCTTTATAAAAATTATGCAAAAAGCAGATTACGTACGATGTTGGCTAGAGTAATTTGGTTTTTAAATATTTATTTTATTTTTATTGTAATTGCATTCTGTTCACGAATCGAAAGTCGTAAATGAACACATTTATGATGCAGAAGCTTTTAAATTACTGCGACATAAGATTTTTGGTAAAAAATTTAGGCGCAGAATAATTATCATGGTGAACAAGTACCAAAGCCATTAAACTATCACTATCATATGGAAGAAGAACACCGTGAAGACTGAATGCGTAGTTATTACACGATGAGAAATGACAGTTTAGCGAGTGACGTATATTGCATGTAATCGTTAAAATAAAAAAATTCTACAGCTGTAAAAGCAGTGATAGTAACCTGTTTATTATTATTATTACACGTAGTCGACTCATGAAATAATGATTATTATTGCGGAATTAATCTACGTATGTATGTTCAATATCAAGAATCATATTGTACTCACATGTCTGTATAATAATACTTAATACAATAATGATGATATTACTTTACATTGTTATATGAAAATGATCTGGCTCGATTAGAAAACAGACAACAACGACATAATGTTACAATTAATTATTTTTAGAATAGTGTATAATTACTAAGTAGACAAGGATTTCCAAAGAGTAGAGGACAGAGGACTGGACAGGACAGGACAGGACAGTGCTTAAAGGAAAAATATAGAAGCAGGCAAAATACACATCATGAAAGAAATACAATGTTGTAAATGCCGGAATAGGGTAGCTTGATCGTCGGATGTTCTAGAATCGCGTACTGAAAATCTGATAAGGCTTAAAAAATGTACCAAAATCATTTAGAATGAATGCCAAGGTGATGGACCACAGGATGATCGTCATAAAGCTGAGGAGTGACAATTAGAGGTAGTAAACGCAGTACAGGCTCTGGAGAATAAAAAACATGTATAACGTATGTTCATGGATTCATGGATGGAGAAGAAATAAGGAAGTAGTAAGTACGAGACGAAAAAGGATGAGAACGAGGATGAGATTGCAGTATGTACGAGAGTGTAGCAGGCGTGTGTAATTTAGAGGATGAGTGAGACAGCCGACGGGAGATATATACAAAGTAGGCAGTAAAGGATGCTGACGCTAGACTATGCACAACCATTAAAGACGAGCCATAATTGTCATAGACGATTGGGAAATGAGTGAATGATGAGGGTGCATGGGGTGGCCTACAGCATGAACACGAGTATAGAGGAAGGAGTAATTGACTAAGTGGTAAATCCGGGCTTCCGAGGGTTGACAATCGGACTGCCGTGTCATTTGCACGTATGAATGTCGGTCCGGGTAATACATGGCTTGCACTTGACATAGCAGCACCAGATGAATTTACATTGGCAACGTTCCACCTTCTTCACAACCTGCAAAACCAAGTAACAGAACACAATATTATGCATCAAATTGTTCGACATGGGTTCCATTCAAGAGACACCCATCCGCGTCTACCACACTCACTCAAACACACCAAAGAAAGAAACCCAACATGTAAGTTGCAAGTTCTCCACCTCCCTCTCAGCTCTCAAGTAACTTCACACGTGTAAATATCAGCCCAGGAGCGATGGGAGTGTGAGAGAGAAACAGCTCAGAAACACTTTCCTGAAAATCAAGACTCCTGTCAATACATAGAGCCAAGTTCTTCCACGTCTTCCCCAGCTCTTCTGCGGCTTCATGGCTCAGGCCACCCGCACTTCGAGCACCGCAACAACATGCTCACCCGCAACATATTTTCTCTCTTTCATTCATTCACTTGACTCTTTCACGCAATCCAATGGCTCAGCACAGAAAAGCAAAGATCCGGAACATGCTCATGATGACTAGTCCAAGAAACACTTCATCTTGGTAAAATTACCACCTTCAACTACCCTACAATACACAATTCTCCCATTTCTTCCAGAGAATCCCGAGAAATCGCTAGATTTCTCCGGTCTTGTGAACTCACACATAAATTATCCCATTTACATTTTATCAAAGAATAGACAAGACATGAAGGAGTTCTGGAATGCTCGTAGCTCATACGAGCCACACATCATCTACCCCAACTTCCCCCACATTAATAAAAACTATCTGGGGAACACAAAGCAATGGTATCTCTGCAACTTCTTTACCAATCCAAATCCACGCTTCCCGCGCATAAATAACGACATGCACTTTATCTTCTTTTGGAAATGAAAACAATGCAGATTGTTGAAGACGAATGACAAAGTTAGATTTATAATTACAAAAGTTATCCCTTTTGGAATGACACTCACCTTGGTATTAAATCCTCTTCCACAACATAGAATGCTGCACCGGTCGGGTCCTTCAGAGGTTTTGTTGCATACTCGACCGGAAGTGCCGAGAATTCCTTTCTCTGGATCGTGTTCACAATAATCGGGAGATTTGCGCAAATGAACCAATTCTCCTTTACTTACGGAAAATCGTCTTCCACTCTTGCGGCGAAGTCTTTTACGGGATTTGAGAGCAACCTGTAATTACAGCGAAATAAATGCACTCAAATTACACTTTTATATAATAATGTATTCCGTACATGCTCTCTAATTTATTCGAGCACACCTTGGTCGACAACATTAATCATCTCTATAATTGTACACCATGGTTGGTCTTCTTACGTTTAATATACCTATGTAGGTCTCTACTTTGTTCGTGCGCACACCTTTTTAATCATTGTTGCCATCATGCAGATGCTCTTAATAGCTCGTTTGGAGTTTGATAATGATACTATTTGCGACACAGTTAGGTAGAATTAAGCAGCAAAGTTACAAATTTTGACAAATTTTCAAAACTTTCGGAAATTAATTGGTACAACGAGTTTTTCAAGCAGTCACTTTCATAGTCCATGCTATCACTTGAGATTTCCCCAGATTTCACCCAGCTTACCGTGAATTGCTTCATGAGTTATGTTAGGAAACTTTGTCGGGATCTCGGGATAGAGGAAAGTTACTATTTTACATTCAAAACAACTGGCGATGGGATATTTTAACATAGTTTTATATATCCTAAGAGAATTCCTATGACATCGGCAAACTAGAATTAACGAGACTCTATAACATTCCCAACACTATTTAAGCAATGTGATCTTCTGTATTAGTATTGTTACCGTGTTGTAGCTAATGTGTCATCCCATAGTTATAATTTTATAGGTACTTACGCTGCGAAAAGGAAAGTACTACGGTACATCTAACGGGGTTAAAGGTTCCTTGAATCTCTTAAGACTGAGAGGACGTTCCTACTATGTATACACTTTCAAAGGGATTGATGCCTGTGGTTATTCCTATGTACTTCGTCTGTAGGGAAAAGTGAGGCATCTTCTCCTAAAGTAATTTGGACTTCCCATGCCCCGAGGGCAAGTACTGATTTCCTAGTTTATGAACGTGTCACAACATATATCATTTAATTTGTATAAATGAATAACACCAAAATGACTTAAATGATTTAGATTGAAGACTGACGGCAATACAATTCAAAGGAAGAAATTATATTCCATGATGATATATGCACTACTGTATAACACTTAAACATAATCGCTTGCACACGCATGTTTATCTGCCACTACCACAACAACTCAATGCATATAACACTTGGAAAATGCATAACACAAAATATCTGAATCGAGTACTCAAACTGTACATCCGCAATAAAACTAACAATAAAATATGTACCATTTGAGTTGAATACAAGGCGGAAGAAGCCCTAGGGTGATTGCAAATACATGCAGTAAACTCCCTTATATAAACCTAAATAAACCGCAACATACCACTCTGGGGAAAAGGAAAATAAAACGGATATAACTCTACAGTAGTAACCAGTAACAGCTCTAACCTTTTGAAAGTTTGGGCTATTAACAGATTTAAAACTGACACCAGTAGCAGGCATTGAATGCTTGACGAGCTGCTTTTGCTGACTGAAAAATGGTTTGACTTCACACAGCGCATCAAAATGTGTGAAACCTCAAATAACTACGTTTTAATTTGAGCGATGCAATGTGATACGTACTATTATTGGCACATCGCCGAGATTTTGATGGGAAATGAAATGTATTGAAATTTGAAATTACCTGAACCGATTTTTGGTATTTCTTCTTCAGATAGTCTCCAACTTGAGAAAATGTGGGTACATTTTTCCAGCATGTCTTTAATTCACACGAGCCAGACACTCCGTGACAACGACATTGCATTCTCATTAAATGAGATATGGCCTGAAAATTAAATCAAGTTCATTTCAGTATTTCATTATTTCCACCGAGAACCGGAATCTTTTTTTCATTTTACATTCCTGCAATTCTCCATGCTTCGAATGAAAGCCAACTAAATTGCAATAAAAGAAAGTTAGAAGAAGCAATCGGATTCAAATTTCACATTCAAGACCAACTTTAGCTAAAATTCACTCAACAATAAAGCTGAAAGTTCCATCAAATCATGGTATCTCGTAAAATCTTATCGATGCATTGAATTCTCCCGTGAAACCCTGGAAAGTTTTTCCATTTATTCCCTACACACTACCACCCACTCCACTTCGCCTCACGACCAGACTCAAACCGAAAATGAAACCGAAACCAATACGAGATCTCATTCTTTTATACTGCAGTTTGCTTTCCTCACAGTGCATATAGTTAAAAGTCATGAGAGTCTTAATTTGGTAAATGCATCCGATAGCCCTTTATCCTGTCCATTTATGCGGATCAAAAGTTGGTTCACTGTCCATTTGGGCACTTACGGGAAAGCCACAACGAATTCACTCACTCACTCACTGACTGCAATGGAGTCTCATTGAATAAAATTAGAGAATGAGCATTCCCTCGGAGCCCCTTGTCACATTCTTTGTTTAGCACTACACAGATTCTCCTCATGCAAGGATGCAACACGATACTCTCCTGATTCCAGTCACTATCTGTATGAACTCCTGGAGTATAAAACGAAGTAAGGACAAAGACTACTCCATACAATATTGATTAGATTAGGCGAGATAGCATAGGAAAATAAAACCTGGAGTAGAGAGAGAATTTCATCAATATTTTACTGCACAGTTCACAGCAGCCCGCACTCGCACTCGCAATCTTGCCACTCAACTATTGCAATAATACAAAATGGATACAAAGCCAGTGCCAGTTGCCAGTTGACATATTTGATACTAGATTCAAGTGACGGAGCTTACTTGTCGTCCAGCTTCGTTATTGTGTAAGTTCATGAGGCTTCTCACACTCTTCGATTCCCATGGTTTGGCTCGTTCCGGCGCATCGACAAATCTTCGAGAGAATTGAACACCAAACTTGAGGTTGTCACTAAAAAATATATATGTGAAACAAGAAAACATGTATAAAGTATTTTCCCCTCAACTTCCTTCACACAATCTCACTCTGACTGCCTGCTTGTTGTTGTTGCCGTCGTCGTCGTTTGTACAAAATCACGACTTGACTCCGAGCATACAAAAAAAAGACTCCTTCTCAACCCCGATTGCAACAGTCCAACTTGTTCAACTGTCACAGTCTTTAATCCTAATCCTGTCAAATATCAGACCCATGATTCAGCCAGATCCACATTCACAATTCACTACACGAAACACGAAATTCTGATCACATTTAAAACTACCGCTTCTCTATAAAGTACCAGGCAAGGTAAAGGTAGCATTTGTTAAAGCGAAAGGACCATTCGTCCACTTTCATCTGCATTTCATGACTTTCGAAAAAAAGAGAGTCCACCATAAAGTTTAACATGTTGTGTTGATTGAATACACTGAAATTGGAAAAGTTTGATGTGAGTCTAGCAATGATTACGTCAACAGAACATAACGTGAACAGGCCGAGTCATGTAAATCTCAAAAAAACATGATAATAAAATCAGAACAAAGAAAGAAACAGGACTTTAAACAATGCGATTGTGAGTGGTCATAAAAAATAAATTATTAGGAGGAAAAACCATGTTCCTACTCGTAGGTATGTAGGTAAGGTAGATTTGAGTGAGAGTCAGGTGCAAACTTAGATGACATCGGTGAATACAATTAGATGTAGGTATATCTAAAATATATACAGTCTCGTGTGGTAATCTAGAGAGAAAAAAAAGTGACTGTCGTCATCGTCGTACCTACATCCGCCCCATTTCCATCCTTCCGGAGTGGCTCGTCCTTGTTTGCTCAGATCACAGGAGCATTCATTGAGAGCTCCAGAACTGCATCCTTGTGTGATAGAATGGACCACACCGGCGCTTGTCACAGCGTAGATAAATGCTGTCTCCTTGCTCCCTACATGACACACGACATATGTTTCTCAATCTCACTTCATTTTTTTCAACCTCAACCAAGTGTGTATGAACAGAGGAACATATATTTACAATTTAAACTTGTCTCATACTTGTAGCCGCAACCACAAGTTTTCAGCGATATAAAATGAAATATTAGGCATGAAGCTTAGAACATATAGTTGGCTCGACATGCGTTGGAACGATCATAATTAGAAGTGGCATTAAACGAAATATCTTGAAGCAAATTCCACATGTTGTTGAGAAAGAAAAAGCGCCAAACTTTTCTTTGCCCCGCATATTACATCGCATGACGTAATATCTTTATAATTTATAATTTACTAGTCGAATTATTAAGAAATTTAAATGTTGAGATTTCAACAGAATGCATTAAGGGAAGATGCGAAAGGAAAAACTCGTTAGTCTTCCTTAAGTTTTACTTATTAGCTGCTACTACACGTCTTGACTACCACTACCCGTATGATTTAACCATGAAAAGTAGTTGGAGCCACTCTAAGCAGACATACAGAGGACACGCCATGGCGAGGAGCTCATTAGCGTAAAAATTTATGAGGATTCATCCATGTATATGTAATATTTATTAATGTGGCAGTGCAGTGCTCAAGGAAGCTAGGCCTTGCCATGCCAGGAGGACTCCATTATCTATCATTCAGTTGGTAAGTATGGAGGGAAAGGTAACAAATACCTTGATACGTGAACACTATCTAGTCCACCCACCCTGTCTCACTAATTTAAGAACATCTTTGAGGGAAATTTTGCACTGCTCAGCCTTAATATATTACAGCCATCCTTTAATTCATTACATAGATTATGGCATTAATAAAATGGAAACTCCTACATAAGCTTGAATGGGAGAGAGGGAGACGATGAGGATGATTAGAAAACTGGTTGCAAGCCTGTTATTTCCATGTGAAGATAAGTACAGCTTAGCTTAATAGTACTGAGGCTGATAACTATAGACGTCAACGTCGACGACGGCGGAGGGAAAGGAAAAAATGAAAGGAGGAGATGATGAGAGAGTGCGAAACATTTGAATGCTTGTGATTCAGTGTATTGTGCTTGTGCTCGGTCGTAGCTGTTGCTTTACTGTTGCTGTTACTGAATGTCGCTCTTATTATATGGATTAAATAATGACATGGGCATTGTGTGCCTCACACAAGTGTTGACACAGATCCACTAAAGAATATAAAAGGAGTACTTCAAAGAGCTCTTTTATAATGACGAGACTAAAGGAAATTAAAGGCTGATTATTTCGTCTTCGATGTCAAAGAATAACAAAAGCCACATTTAGGGTGGAAGGATCAACAAGATTGGTTATCATTGTTCTACAGACGTGACTACTCGCTCTTCACTCTTTCCCTAAAGCTTATGCGTTCCTGCTTCGCCTTTGCCTCGCCTCAGCTCTCATCTTCCCTGTTTTGTTCTGGTTGTCTCCTGGTTACATATCAAAATCAACTCATGCACTTCCACTGCTCCTTTCCAACAAGGACAAGGCTGGGTACTAAATGTACAACTTAGGACCCCGTCTGTTCTGCTAAAGCACTCGAGTCGAAATTCGAAATCCACAAGGAACTTCAGCTTCTTCACTGAACCGCCGTATCTTCTTCATCCAGTGCAGTCATGTAATTTCGAGTACGGCAAAATTATGAATCCCTTGCTCTTGGTTTTCGTTCAGAATGGAGATACTTTGTGCAAGTTAGAACATCCCAGTCAACTTCCACAGTAAATGGAGTTTAATCAAGTTCCTCTAATTTCATATCCTTCCCTTCCTGCTATATTATTATTTGCACTGCACCACTGCACCAACTCTCTACTTACCCTGTGTATGTGTACGGAGGATCAGAATCTCGGGCGTGTGTATCTTACAATTGCATGCAGTGGTGCACCATCCAGACTTGGTCTGTCACAGTTTCATTTCATCGCATCAACTCCTACTGGAATAATTCCGTGTTACCGAAACTCATGCTCATCGTATCTACGGCTGCTGGATGGCCAAGCTGTCTATATCGGTATGGTAATTGTACGTTGAAAACAGCATGCAAAACAAACTATGGGAATCAGTTCAATTTGAAGATCGGTCAACTCAACTCCACTCAACTCTGCTCAACTCGGCTCAAGTATCTCAAGTTTGTGTACCCAAGTTTCAGAACGTGGAACTCTGGACTGCCTTGTTGTATGCCCACAGTACACATTACTGTTGCTTTTCCGATCCCTCCTCTCCGAGTCCTCCATAATGCTACGTCAATATTGAGACGAAAAGCTCTCATGTATCATCCACTCGGGCAGATATTTAGCCTAGCTACTACTGCACCGGAGTATTATTTGATACACATGAGACCAATATGACGACAGTATGACGAGGTTGGGTGTATATCCACTCCCCAGACGACCACGTCCATATCCTCACTCTGTGCATGTGCTCCGGAAGAGTATAAGCATGCACATTTACCTTTTCAATAATTACATCAACAGTGACAAAACTGACTCATCAAAGCAAAATGGAATGCTAGAATG
>JAAXYX010005376.1:0-10978 GCA_036851915.1 Ptenothrix huangshanensis | reverse complement strand
AGTCCTCTGGACAAACCATCGTTGATGAGTGCCAACTTCAGAACTTCCTGCAATGCAACATTCACGTCAAAATCCCCGGAGCTTCCGCCCGCAACGGGAACATCATCTCTGTAAATAAAAACAAATTTAACCATCAACCACCTGACAATATCCAATTCATTGCCGCACCATCAATCACTGAGCACCACATACGCCATATGAAAGTTGAAAGTGAAAATTATTCTTCACACCATAATTGCTACCTTTAACTAAACACCTCAATACCACGACAAAGGTTACTTGAGTAAATGCACTATTTAACTGAAATCTAAATCAGATCGACATGGTAAAAGCCAAACAGACCGGACCACGCGGTAGCGGCAAAGCATGGCCGCCTCCCCGTATAGAATGCATTACAAGTACATGCCATGCCGGATTGAGAATATGGAAAAGTAGAACAAATTCAACTTACCCTTCCGTATCAGACATTTCTGACTCGAAATTCCTTCTGAAATACAAAACGCAGTAATCATTATGAATCACAATTATTTCTGAAACTGAGATAATGATTGAAAAAGAACAAACCAAGAAAATATTGAACTTACAATGATTTCCCTTAGAGTGCTAATAAACGAGTTACTTCCCCCGTGAAACCAGTGGATGTAATGGCAGTACAGTCGGCTTCATACCATTTCAGTTTCAACTTTCAATCCCAGTCATGCTGCAGCCGAAAGCAATACAGACACGTGACAGCTGCACGGAGTACAAGAGAAGCTCAATAGAGGATCTGTTCCCGAAAGTAATTTGTTATTGAACGAGCTATCCGAGTCAAAAAAAGCTAAAAGCTATCTTTTAATCATAGAACTTGATACGGTTTGCATTTAAAGGATGAAAACTTACCTGCCTATAGTTCCATAAGACACATGTTCAATTAACAGGTAAACGTTCCCTTCTTGCTTTATTACCATATGTAGAAGTAGAGCTACTTCCAAGACAGCTTTTTCAAAGACTAAAGAGTTGAGGCTTAACGGACCAAGGGTCATGTTCGTATGTTTTACAGTATATTCGTGCATCCATGTGGTGATTCTACATTTGCAAGTGCTGCCTTTTTTATTTTGCTCTTTTTCTTGCTCTCGCAACGCAAGAATCCAAATCGAAAAGTCGACGTGGCCATGGCGGCGGTTCCTTCCCACACACACACACACACACCATTCGACCGGCTCACGTCTCGCTCTAAATTCCAGTTCCACCTCACAATGCATTCACAATCACATCTGCAATACTACAATATACATAACGTAGCATACAATACTTTAACTAACTCACGCAGTCACTGCTCAAACCGTTCATTATTAACTTTGCGTTGTCAATGGTCAATGGTTAAGACTTTCTTATTCCCTTCTGGGGAAATCATTATTGTCTCCAAATATGGGCTTGACAATAGTGATGATTGTGAAACGACGAAACTCAATAATCCAAGTACATGTAGTATTAGCTGTGTAATCAGTAATGGCAATCATGTAACTTCTCGTTTGACTTCAATTTCATTATTTAATCCTGCTTATTATTTACTTCGTTGCTTGTTGGTTGAAGTGCTATGAAGAGAACATCAACTAGTTTGGCTCGATGCTCGATTAGAATGTCAAATAATTGATGGATGCATCGGCTCTTTTTCTTGTGAGTAAGCCCGAAGCAGTTAATGAAATTGTGTCAAATTATTACACTTCATGCACTCTGTGCATTTGCAGTTGTCTTATTATTGCCCCGGTGAATAATTATTAATAATTAAATGAAAGATTTTAGTAATTATAGTATAAAATACAGCCAGCACAGCCTTACTTTTTAATGATTGCAACTGCCTGCCGCCTGCAAGTGTGGGAGTATAGAATTTTAAGGATGATTAATATTAATATAATATTATCAATTTGCAGCATCAGAAATTATGTTCAGTGGAATACAAAATATTTAATTAGTGATGGAACATTATCCGATAGTCCCATATATATAATATTGAATTAATGAATCGTCAGCGTCAGCTTCGAAGTTGCAGATATGGTTTCTATTCTAACTATCTATAGATAGGATGAGTGGATTTTGGTTTCATGCTACTTCTACTTATAAATAGGGCTGTTTAACTTTCAACAATACCAGCATAGTTCCAAACTAACCTTTTTGATTTCATACAGCATAGAATTGCTATCATATTTTCCCAGCTGGTTTTGAAACATTTTCCTTAGTTCGGAGGGAAAAAATGAAACAGGCCTCTGATTCTGTTGTATTGTAATCTTTAGAGAATACGTGAATGCTGCTTTATTCAAGGGTTTCTGTAAATAGCAGCAGTAACACCGAGTAACTTTAACATGAGAGGAGAGGGGAGAACGCCTATATTCTATATTTAGGTTGTCGGGAAAGATACGATCAACCGAGAATACCTATACAATATTTCAGAAAAAAATGAATACGGTGTCTTAAGTTGTTGTTATTCCCCGCTTATTTAGTAGGAAAGTCGGGTAATGAAAGGTGGCAGTATTAATTGTACTAAAAATCAACTCTTTTTTAAACCGCGATTTCGAGTTAACTGGATTTAATTGTATGTAGGTAATTATTATCTTCAATAATTACAATTACGTTAATTTGATCAGCGTTATTTTGAGTTCAATGTAATTGACTTGTAACGACCTTTACAAGCACCTTGTAACCACAGAAGGTCATAGTAAGACAGACAATGGTTCTCCTCGAAGGTTCATACATTTACCGATCCCACCCAAAATAACAAACCGGAAAAATCAAGATTCAGCGGATAATTTACGCCGATGTTACACTTGTGAGGCGTGAGACATTATGCGAAAGCTATTTTTGCGCACTGTTTACGAGTTGCAGATTCCGTGAGTAACCGAAGACATTGTGAATTAAGGGAAAATGAATGTAAGAAAAACCGGGAAAAACTGTCATACCGGTTCGAGTTCCATATTAACGGTATCTTTTCATGGAATCGGCATGTACTTGTGAATACCTTTCCAACGATCTATTACTTGTAGAGTTATTTGTTTCTGCAGTTAAGATTTCGCGCAAATCATGTAAACAGGTAGAAAAGATGTATGTACTTATGTACATTTTTGTAGATAATGAATTGTTTGTTATGAGAGACTTCGACTACATGCTATGTACGTGTATGCATTTGTTGGTAGAACAGATTTTATTCAGCATCCTTAACCTCAAACGTAAATGTACTAATAAATCAAATCGCTCGCATTACTTTTCAAAATCGGTACCTTATGTATAACTCACCAGAAAAAAACAACCATGCAGCTACTGCATACTGCTGCACTTGCAGTCGATCGAATATGAAGGAATAATTATACAAAGGTAAGCAAATCCATAAAGTACACAATATTCAAATGTCGTATGGCCTTGTCTTAACCGTTTTAGGCTACGAATTTTGTTCCTTCCTTCTTTACATGATCATAAGATTATGCTCCTGCCTAGGTACATCCTTTTAACTCATGTGGGTAGAAGAATTAATTGTATACTCACTTTAGTTTTAGTATTGTGTTGGTTTTCGTGGGAGTCAAGACATAATTATGCACTTTTAAACTTGCTCCATCATTCATTCATTTGATGTTTTTCAATCTCGATTCTTTCAAAAGCAAAATTCTACCAATAAAATAACAAATTATTTATTATACATAATAAACACTACGATATTCAAATGATCAGAGCATAATTATAGTGGAAGCACATCATTATATCATGAACACCTTATATCAAATATAATTATATAGTTCCTTTTTATATCTAGTTATGATTTTCATATATTTGCTTTCTTTGGGCTTGGACTCGAAGTTGTAGCTGCCTTACTAGTCTCTTGCGTGTAACCACATAATAAAGTTACAGTGCCCCATGTAATATGAGAAACGACTAGAGATTACATATAATAGTACTGTTAACCGTTGACTACATCGTCAGACAATTTCCCTCCAATCGCAATCCCAGCACAGCATACAGCTTCCGCAGTGCTTTGTGCCTTTTGTAGAGCAGATTACAGTTGACAGTGTGTATAGCGTATAGCCATTCCATAATTTCCATACTGTTTTGATACAGATAGCCATGTCATAGTAAGTAAAATACAAAATCCCANCTTCCGCAGTGCTTTGTGCCTTTTGTAGAGCAGATTACAGTTGACAGTGTGTATAGCGTATAGCCATTCCATAATTTCCATACTGTTTTGATACAGATAGCCATGTCATAGTAAGTAAAATACAAAATCCCATGTGTAGTAAGAGACCTTGTTACCTTCTGTCTTTTTTCCCTCTTCGATTTTCCATTATTACCCAGTATTTCCTGTATAATATTTCCAATTTCCAAATCGAATGGAAATATGTATTTATGCCCAGAATTTTCTCCATTACGATCTCGTAAAAAAACTTCCCGCTTGAAATGGCTTCAGAATATAGGTACAATTTATTTCAAACCAAAGTACACCATACTGTCATTGTAATTTGTAATTACTGACTTTATCTCGTCTCAAACTGAGTACTTGCGTCATGTCCTAACATCCAAGTCCAATTTCAACAGGGCAGGGACAGAGTATAACTGCCAAACTGCCAACTGCCAACTGCCATCGCTACACTACTACCATCCTCTATCCAAACTTCCTGAGCATCATTCACTAAAAGTAACATTGTTTAGTTAATTCCGCCTCACTTAAAGAGTCATTTATCTACAATTTTGAAGATTAACTTAGGTACACATGTATATCTAATATGTAGTCTGAAAAATTACTCATAATCAAAATCAAGCCACTTAGAATTTAGAATATAATGTTGGGATTATACACAATGACTGTATTACCATTACCATAATCCCAAACAATACGTATACAATGTTCGAGTAGGTGCATTAGATTATACTAGGAATTTGACAAATTAAGCTAGCAGTCGCAATCAGTTGTTTAATTTTGCATGACGTGATGAGACTACTACACCAATGACTACATCGTTTGAAATAGAATTTTATAAATTTATACGACTTTGAGTTTGAGAAGGATTTTTGCATGATGATGGTAGTATTATTATGGTTATTGCACATTGTACAAGATGATAGTGATGGTGATACAAATACGACACACTGCTTTGCTACGGCTACAGCTACGGCTACGGCTACGGCTGCGGCATACGGCATGCCTTGTGCTGTCTACTGACAAGTCGATCCGGCACAAGTCTGTCAGAGAGAAGGAGAATGAGATAGAAGAAGGATCGACGAGGCCATTCCATTTAAGCCATGAAACCATGAGTCATAATGCAGCATCCTACGCTTCACAGAATGCCTTGTAAGGAAAAAATGTGGGGGGAAGCTCGAGAAGGCGAAACAACTATTATTTTACAAGAAGGAAGAGAAGAAGAAGAAGGAACGGCTGCGGAACGTGTATGTTACCATGTACTTGATTCTTCTCCTAGATTAATAAAATGGTGGGCTTCAATTGTTAACGGACTCCAACCAAACAGTGGACACAAGCTACGAATTCATCCACTTTCCAATCCAACTGTATTACTGTATACTGTATGTGAAAACAAAAACAAATCCCTTCAAAATCGTACACTATTAAATATTAAATAGTCTTAATCTGTAACTCTGTCATTGTAACATGGCACGTTACAAAAATACTCCAGGTAGGTACGGTACATGTAATTCGGGCAATTCTGTTACCATTGCATTATTATTACTCACCGGCAAATGCAAGTAGAAAAGTAGCCCACACACAAAATGTATCTGCTTCCTGGAAATTCCTGTAGAAATCATGGCATATCAGTAATGGAGTCAAAGTCACATGCATATTCCAAAGACATTTAATACATTAAGCTTCAGAGCACGATATAAATGAATTGGGAACAAGCTTAATGACACGTATGCACCTTGAATTGAATACAGCTACCTTTAAACAAGCAGACCGGTACCGGTACCGGTATATTGATCGGGTTTAGTTTAATTTTGGTGTTTTATGACCGGATTTTTGCTCGATTGCATTCCAAGGTACTACTTGTGCATAAAGCATCGTCATTGGATCGATGTGATTTAGCAGTTGGCAAGATTTAATTGGAAATGAGCGAGATGTCAGGATCCCACAGAACCAAGTAATTACTTGTTTGTTCTCAACGTCCACGTCCACTTCCATAACCTAATGGTTTTGAGTTTTGAGGCATATATAATGATTATAATTACTATACTCCATGTACTCTCTTATGCCAGGCCAGGCCAGTAACGATAACATTAATATGAAGGTGTATGCAACTGAAAATACAAGGCAGGTACATGGAAGTTAGCACTGCTGAATTGATGTGATGTGGAAATATTTTTTATAGTCTGAAGGTGGGGTGTGGTAGTTTGGAGTATTTTGTGTTTGTTGGTTTGGTCGCGTCGGTTGGCAGGGAGTGGGGACTAGGGACGCCCATTACCCTTCTGCGCTAACGGCCAACACAAAACTCCGACTGCATCTCCTTCGTCTCTCCGCTTAGGAATCGTCATTCGTTACTGTGTCGTTTGACTGAGAACAGTGTCTTTCGTTGCTCGACTCGTTTCTCATTTATAACGAACCCAAAACTCTTCGAATTTTTTCATTTTTCTTGAATTTTCAAGTGTTCATTACTTCAACAATTCAAAATGGTAAGTTGTCAACTTTTCCAATTCATTGTAGTCCATAAAAATCTCATTTTCCGGTCGACTATTTCCACAAGCATATTTACAGTAGAGATTCGCATAAACCGGAGACAGGCTAGAACTACAAGTGGAAAGGTTGGGAGAAGCCAGTGACGCCTAACGTCTGCCATTGATTGCACGAGCATTGCTGCACCTACATTGTACCACTATATATTGTAATATCTATAGCTGCACCGCATCATCGCATCGTAGAGAGGAATGTTGAATGTCTGCCTTGACATTACGTTGCGGTAGATCGTCAGAAATCGTCAAAATATTATCCCCGTTTTAAATATCAATTTGTACCGAGATAAATATTTCTAGAATTCCAGAATAGTGGGAAATGGAGTAGGTAATTATATCATGAATCATGGTTAGATTGTGGTTAGTAATTGCGGACAAAATAATTATTAAGGAAGCTTTCGTCATTCGTTGTTCGTAGAATTTTCGAGTGAGTCGATGGTCGATGACGTCATCGGTTGTCGGTGTTAGGGAGGGGGATTGGAATTGAAGCCGGCATATTTTTATTATTCACCCTTCTTGTATAGGTATAGGGTTAGGACGTGAAAGAGGAGAGAGAATGAAGAATAGGGAGGGGTGAGGGTGAGTAGAATGTCTAATTTTGACGTTATGCTTTCGTTAGTGAGTGTTTCCAAGCTCCCTTCTCCTTACACGCGTAAAAGTTGGGGCTTTGGATGGTACTTTTTTGATGGGAGTAAAGAGTTGGAGCTATCCGGCTTGTAACATGTAAAGGTAGAAGACCCTAAAACAGGCCAAGTTCACAACGGGGCAATGAATGCATCCCGGCTGCAGCAGCAACTTATGCGTCTCGGTCTTAAATGACAGTAGTTGCTATGTCTTACCGTTCACTTGTGTCTCTATCGAGAAAAAGATCTCGTGAGAACCAATGAACTTGTCGACTTACTTCTATTAATAGAAAGCTTGCTTCTTTCTTTCTTATCCTTTGTGGCTCCTGAGTCTTCGAGAGTTGCTAGTTAATCATTGGGAGAATATTACCCATCTATGCATAAATGCATACATACGGTTAATGGCTTATATGGCTAAATAACTAGTAACTAGCTAGTTTGGTGATAGTACGGAGTTTGATATGGAGTACGAAACTGATGTTAGTTGGTTTAAACAACGTCAGCTATGCGAAGAGAATGTTTGGAATCAAATCTAAATAGTTAGTACTTGAAAGCGTGTGACATGTATGTCATATATTTTATATGGTAGGATAGGATAGTATTGGATGCAGGATACTTTTCGTCATAGAACCTTGAGAAGCGCAGGTACTGCAATGCTGTCATTTATAATTTATAATGCTCTCATACTACGATACACCGATCACCTATCATAGAATGGGTTCGGTTCTGGTTCCCATTACTAGTAATTAGGTATTAATTTATTTTTAATGATTTAATTTTAGCGTGAGTGTATCTCTATCCACGTTGGTCAAGCTGGAGTCCAGATCGGAAATGCCTGCTGGGAATTGTACTGTTTGGAGCATGGAATCCAACCTGATGGTCAGATGCCATCAGACAAGACCGTTGGAGTCGGTGATGATTCATTCAACACTTTCTTCAGTGAGACTGGAGCTGGAAAACATGTTCCAAGAGCAGTTTTTGTAGACTTGGAGCCAACTGTCGTCGGTAAGTCGTTAAGCAGATGTAAATGATGGATCATAAAAAGTCTGAGAGAATATCTTATCGTTAGTCAAGGTTGGATTGAGGTCGGGAAGAATAACGATTGTTCATAAAAACGAAGTCGCGCTTCGAAGAAAAACCGCTAGATATCAGTTGCGGTGCATATTCCTTTGTTTAACTAGAGATGGACGATAAAGTTCGAGGCTTCAGTTTCCGGTTAGATTTTTCTGCGCTAATTAGAAAATCTTAATGGATCCATGTAGCATGGATGTAATTATGTGATGTATTGCTTTTATAGTTTCGTTTCTAATGTTTTAGTCAAATAAAAATATATAGTAGTGGGATAAATAGGAATGTATGGAAGCTGAATAATTCCTATGTCAGGTCTGCATTTGCGCTGCAAAATAGGTGCTTTAGGTATCTTTTTTTTAAACAATTACGAACCTTTTCTTGAATCGGTTGTAAGCAAACAACTAATTGTTAAACAGGGTTAAAGGTGTGAATGTAATTATCTCAAAGGAGAAACCCGGAAGTGTAGTAATCATATCAGTTACAATTTGCAAGTATGAAGGACATTGATTTAACCTTCTGGACTTTATTTGATAACAGATGAGGTTCGTACTGGTACCTACCGTCAATTGTTCCACCCTGAACAACTGATTACTGGTAAAGAAGATGCTGCCAACAATTATGCTCGTGGACACTACACCATCGGAAAAGAAATCGTTGATGTTGTCTTGGACCGTATCCGTAAATTGTCTGACCAATGTACTGGACTTCAAGGATTTTTGATTTTCCATTCCTTCGGTGGTGGCACTGGTTCCGGATTCACCTCTTTGTTGATGGAACGTTTGTCTGTCGATTATGGAAAGAAATCCAAATTGGAATTCGCTATCTACCCAGCTCCCCAGGTCTCCACTGCTGTCGTCGAACCATACAACTCCATTTTGACCACCCACACCACTTTGGAACATTCTGACTGTGCATTCATGGTTGATAACGAAGCTATCTACGATATCTGCCGTCGCAACTTGGATATTGAACGCCCAACTTACACCAATTTGAATCGTCTTATTGGACAAATCGTTTCCTCTATCACGGCTTCCCTTCGTTTCGATGGTGCCCTCAATGTGGACTTGACCGAATTCCAAACTAACTTGGTCCCATACCCACGTATCCACTTCCCCTTGGTTACCTACGCTCCAGTCATCAGCGCCGAGAAAGCTTACCATGAACAGCTTTCCGTAGGAGAAATCACCAACTCTTGCTTCGAGCCAGCCAACCAGATGGTGAAATGCGATCCTCGTCATGGAAAATACATGGCTTGCTGCATGTTGTACCGAGGTGACGTTGTCCCCAAGGATGTCAACGCAGCTATTGCCACCATCAAGACCAAGAGGTAAATTGTTGTTAACTAATTATTACAAATTAATTAATTACCTCACAGTGGTGTACTTAAAATTATTGTAAATATTTTAAATTATTTTGAAAAAACTCTAAATGTGACTTTATTTGTTACAGAACCATCCAATTCGTGGACTGGTGCCCAACTGGTTTCAAAGTCGGTATCAACTACCAACCACCAACTGTTGTGCCCGGCGGTGACTTGGCCAAGGTTCAACGTGCTGTCTGCATGTTGTCCAACACCACTGCTATTGCCGAGGCCTGGGCTCGTTTGGATCACAAGTTTGACTTGATGTACGCCAAGCGTGCTTTCGTCCACTGGTATGTGGGAGAAGGTATGGAGGAAGGCGAGTTCTCTGAGGCTCGTGAGGATTTGGCTGCACTCGAGAAGGATTACGAGGAAGTCGGCATGGACTCCGTTGAAGGCGAAGGAGAAGGTGGTGAGGAATATTAAATTCCGAAACCAGCTTTAACAGGCAGCACAGTCTTGAATGTAGCATTTGTCTAGCAACGTTACAGACGAAATTTAAAATTAAACTGTGCTAGCACTTTACATTTCTGTATTCTTTTCCATTTTTTGCAGTTTTTGCTTAAATAAATAAAGCATTTCGAAATGATCTAGAAACATACCCCACGATGCAATTCGAACATTATTTAACGCATAAATAACTCATGGGAATTGAAACACTTTTTGGTTTGTCATAAAATCACGTGTTTGACATCATTCTAGATACTTACAAGTTCAGACAAATATCAAGATGCTATTAGTTGAAATTTTTCATTATTATTTTTGCCACATCAGTTGAGTACCACAGATTGACTGATTATTGATTGTACTAGTCTAACGCTGGGCAGTTGAATGTTAAAAACGGGCAATAATTTCTACATCAATAATTAACAATCCAATATTTTAGTGTAATTCTCGTTGCTTACCGAATCAGGGGTCGCACCTAAATTCGATCTGTACAGTATTTTATTAGCAAGAACGCATGATGTTACAAATTATTCGTGCGAAATTATATTGTACACTTGGAAAAGTAGCAAAGTAAGTAGGTACTTCAACTACTATACCATTCAATTGATGACTATGAAGTGCTTTCATACAGAGAATTTTTGCTCGTTTCTCCGATTTGCATAGGTATTTTAAAGAACCATAATTAATCTAAAAATCTAGTTTTTTTAGAAATATTTTTGACATTCCTTAACCACTTGAGCACACTCAAACTAAAAAGCAGTGATTAGCATAGGAAAGAACC
>JAAXYX010005375.1:0-10978 GCA_036851915.1 Ptenothrix huangshanensis | reverse complement strand
AAACTTACAAGATTCGTTTTCGATGCATTTTAGAAGAACTTTTTAACTGCGTTTTAATATACAATGGATTAACTGACGATGAGATTGACATGAACATAAAAGTAACCCAAACATTTCCTAATTTCCTACTACTCCTAATGTGTTTGTTGCGTAAAAGCAAATACATACCTACATATATGGTACAATAATAATAGTAGTTCTAAGGCGAATGTTTACCAGCACTGGACCAAGATCGCATAAAGGTCTTTTCACCCTGAAGAAGGCAAAGAGTTAAAGGTGGACTAACAGCCAACCCACTCCTATATTTCTGTCACCACATAAGCCGTATATACACCTTACAATAATCCGTAACTTCCTTAGAAATTAGCAATTCACACATCTAATTAATGAACAAGGGCTTGATGTAGTGATTACCTTGTGGTTGATGTTGTTGTATGTAAATTATCAATGCATAAATTATGAATGTACTGGTGAGAACAAACATTGGGTGTAAAATCACACACCTGTGTGTATATTCAGAAAAACGAACAAATAATTATTTACAAACCCGACCAAAGTATTTATAGGAACCTACTTACCTACGTTGCATACTACATAGACATGATATGCTTGTTCCTATAATAAGAAAATAGTGTTTTTACAAAAGGGATTTGTCTTTATTATTTAACGGTATGTATATGTAAATTACAAATGGATGAATGTTTCATTTTATACAGGGTCAGAAGTCGGAACATGAAGACGCAATGCTGTACACATTCCAATAATTCCAAGTCAAGTCACCGACGGTAAAATATTATAAAATTAAGAATTATTCTAACTGGGAATTACGGATCTCTAACATCCTCTTCCAATTCGTCCACTTTTTTGTTATCGTCGTCAGAGATTTCAATGCCGGACCTTTGTATGTATTTGGCAAATCCAGCTCGGTATAAGTCAGGCCTTGTTTCTTGAATGTATTCGATGATCTTATTCATACTACTTTCCTGCTTTGGAGTGCACTTCAAACATGTTCCCAGCAGGGCGAATGGAATCCGAGCTGGAATTAATAAAATAAAGTAAAATAAATAAGAGTTCACACCAGTACCAGTATCCTATATGCAGTACGACAGCTGACACAAAAAAAGAAAAACAATGCAATTGTTTGTTTTCCTTACGTTTCAACCATCGTCCAACAGCGTCACAGGGTCCATCGAAAAGAATGCACTTCATCTGAAGATTGAATAGCCTTTCATTTTTCAAGTAGCTGTCCACATCAATCACGTCGAGCTCGGGTTGCAATCGTGCAAGATATTCTGTTGCTGTAATACTATTTAAACTCGTCGAGCAGAAAAACAGGGAAAAAAGTACTAGCTTATCCATTCTAACTCCACTGGGTTCTTTAAGGAAGCAGTATTTGAAATTAGGAAATTATGGTGTAAACCAAATATATGTAGGTAGATAATTATATTATTACACACTCTCCTTCTCCCTTTGTTTCTTTGTAGATAAATATTGTTCTGAAATTATGATGATGATGCAATACTAGTAATTAATGCAATGTGACTTGATTTTCTGATTTCTCTGAAGTATAAAACGTGCAGAAAAGACACAAGCCTCGAAGTTGATTCTTCAACTTTCTCTTTATATCCTTTAAATTAATTTATTTTTATTTTATTTTAAACCGTCGATTTACGAGCTACAATTAGTTGTAAACTTTAGTTTAAGTAAGATTTCCCAACAAGAAGAGCTGAGCAAGATGTCCCTCTCATTTGCTCTGACTGTCCTGCAACTAAATGAGTGAAGTGACCGTAGTGCATCGGGCATTTTAAAACAAAAAGGTTTAATTGCATCATACTACAAACGTTACCAAGTTTAAAGGGCATTTTCAAGGCTGTAATTAAATCTGCATGTGTAATAACTTCACTGTACGTAGGTGTACCCCATAAGATTTAAATTAGGAAGTTTCAAAAGCAACAGTCCTGTAGTCATTACTACCTTAGTCTGGCACTCCTAATAGTAGTCGAAGGTAGATGTGGAATAATGTGGATATATCTGTGTATCTATACACATATCTACACCCATAGCAATAGCACAGATTCATCATTATTGAAAAGTGCAAATGAGAAGCTAAGTAAATTATTGAGTTATGCCTTATGTGTAATAATATAGATGTATCGATGCACATTATTATCGGCTGGTGGTCGTTGTCGTTTCATTTTGAAACTCACCGTCTGGGTTCACGATGCTGGTCGATGATTTATTATGACTACACGACTATCTATTTTGTAACTTAGGTATAGCTTAAATAGTCTACCGTTAAACTTGAGACAGCTTGGTTACCCAATACAGTTTTGACCACGGATTGGCATGGTGGTGGCCAATAGTTAAAAAAGTAGAGAAAGTTCCGGGAATAATTGTACAGTGGAGTTACATAGTAAATGCAGGATTGCTTATGGCTACCGCGATCAGTACTAGAAATGTTACGGTACGGCGTCTACCACTACCTGTAATTACAATACCTGCTTGATCCAGTTTGCAGATTTGTTTTGCATGGAATGGTGATGATTGAGTAAGATTCTACTGTAATTTTGGAAGATGCTGTGAATGAAAAAATGTGCTAATAATAAGCAAACAGCTGGATTTATTTATGTATGTATGTACTGTATTTAGTTTGTTTTGTCATCTCTCGTTGAATTCATTTGAATCTGTAGTATATTGAAGCCACGAGCATGCAGACATACGATATTACATTGTGGTCAAATTAAAACGTCAACAAAGTAATTAATTAGCCACGTGGATTTTTTTAGAAGTTGTTTCGTAGTATTTGGGATGTATATATATACATATAACTAAAATGGTGAAAACTAGTAATTGTGCTCCTTCTTAGCGCCTTCTCGGTTTCTATTTCATTTCGCAGCACGGTCGTAAACTTTAAGTTTGAAGTGTTAAAAAAGAAGAATTCCTGGTAAACAATAATTGAGTATGCACCAAGTTCACAACGTGCGTAATGCACGTTTGTTTAGTTGATATAGAAAACATGTGTATTTTTAACTTCAATTCTTAAAAGTAAATTCACAAACTCGACTTAATAATAAAACTTTACTAATACGTGAGACACGATAACATACAGCTAAGCTCATAGAGCCAGAGCCACGTAGTCAAAACTGTGTTTTCGGAACGAAAAACCTTACTGAGGCAAAAAGACTAAGCACTACCTGTGCAATAAAACTTCAAACTGTAAGAAACAGTAAATAAAAATCTGCAAGGTGTTAATAAGTCAAATTAGTATGAAATGCATTGAAAATTGCACTCAGCATTTACTAGGATACCATAAAGGTATTAAGGTTTTGCATTTTTTTATGGAAGTGCATTTTGATTTTGATAATAGACTCAGTTCTATAGCACTCGAATGATAATCGACTTAATGAGTACATGACCTTCATTTATATGTTAATTGTTAGGTTTATGTACTTACATGGGAATACACTTTATTGCACGAACCAAAACAGAACAGGAATAGAACAACGAAAGAGGAAATTAATGATACCGATGACGAAATCCATTTGGTTTTCGCAGTGTATTGAGTTTTTTTTAATTATATTCCAAAGCATTATTGTACTCCTACAGCACTGTGAACTGGCAGTTTCTAAAAATAAAACTTTCAGAGCAGTTTTAAGTTTCCTAAGATCTTCTTATAGGAACTACAGACGTATGTATGTAAGAATAACTTGATTCAATGTAAGCCTATTTTGTTCAACTTAATGTTAGTTCCTGACTACATGAAGTGGCAATACCAGGTATAGATATTTGTTTCCTCAAATTAACAGCAGTTATTTCTATATGGAAAATGTGATTGTGTGACGTTTGTCTTGGTTCAGGGAAAAATATCGAATCTCTGATATATTGCCTCTCCAACTCCAACTACGATTTATTTAATATTCATAATATCTTGGTCGCAGTCGTACGCCTGAACGACCGACAATAATACCCTACCATAACAATTTGACACGCCGTTTCCGGAAATCATGAATACATGCCATAAATTATGCAAATCATAACTCCAAAATTTAATGCACTACTGCAAGGGGCTTGGAGTTGGAATAATCATACCGGGGGGCAAGTTTTTGCAGTAAACTTGTAGAATATTAGAATATAGCAGCTTTACAATTCTTTCTAGTAATATTTATCTTTAGAAATTCCTTGCCAAACTTGAATAGTTTGAAGATTCTGCTGAAAAAAACAACAACTTTTTAAAACAGTCAGAAACCAGGATGTTTTTTGAAACGTAATTTCTCTACATGAAACCCTTGGAGGTACATACATACGTTCTGAACAATACAAGTTTTCAATTGTCATTTCTTCACAGCTAACAATTTTTTGTTGCAATTACAATAGTTGTGGTTTGGTGCTTTTGTTCAAAACTTGTGATCAGTTTTAGATAAATAGGCTCAGCTGTGATATTTGTACGTAAATGACGACGAACTTGCAATAATTTATTACTCGTCTGGTTAACTGACATCTAAAATTAACAGACAGAGATAGTTGGTAGATACCTACCAACACTTCTGCATCGTAAGTCCCTGCCCCATTCTACCCCTACGGATTTGATACTGACTTATACACTTATATTTATACCGAATGATTATAGTACTTATAAGCATTGAAATTCATTTATTATAATTTCTCAGACCTATTTTATTAATGGGTGAAGCAGCAAAAAAAGTGAAAGTGTCAAGAACTGTAAAGCTTTATTGTGCAGTAATTTTAAACACTCGCCTCACATCTGATTTGATTTGTTATTTTATTATTACCAAGGTTGGTAGAAAATAAAAGTTAGTTTTTTTTTACAACTCTGGGGAAAAATTATATTCCTGAAAATTTATCCGAAATTCCCTGAAGTTACTACAAGGCTAAAGCAAGTAAAAGCCCATTATTACTAAAAAATTGTCGTTGACAACGGGTGGTTAAATAATTGAGAGTTAAATAAATAGACATTGAAAACATGTCCGTGCCCGTCTCCATTATTGGAATTAAAATGAAGCTGTGCAACAGATTTGATACTCAGATAATTATTATACCTTACTGTGACAAAAACTAACTGGATTTTGTAATAATATAAGGTAATATAGGAATACAAGATTACACTAGAATAATGAAAATAACGTTTACCAATATTTTTAAATAGGCAATGTGGATGTGTAACATATAAAAGTACAAATTGGACGAAATAGAGACTTTGGTGAATAAATTAGTGAACTGAAGGGAAAGATAAAGATGGAGGCTTGTAGGAAATTAATGGGAAAGTTAATATTGTGGACGATTCATGGAGAATCTGGAGAGGAAATGGAGTACGAAAGAGCAGTAGATGCTGGATCTGGAAATTACAAGTTTGGAGGGGAGAAGAGAGATGAGGTTGGCGAAAGCAGTTCCCTCCGTCGTTCAAAAGAGAAGCCACATGATACAACGTACATGGGGTGTGTCAATATTAAACATTCTCACTCATACTTTAAATGCCCTTCAATTTATACCTGCGAGTCTTTTCAAGTCACCAATTTAGTTGTAATTAAAGCTTGTCACTACCTATTTACACTGGTATGTGAATAAGAGACAACGCAAGTGGTTGTAAAGCCAGTAATCCGCAGTCGTCGATAAAACTAAATCCCATTGTTTTCAAATAAAAACCGGAATTTACAGTCCTACAGATTATCCCAACATGAGTGGAGACGATGCCAAATTCGGGGTCAGCATTCCCGAGGATATCGAAAAAGGAGGTAACGGTTTAATTCAATTTTTAACTTCATCTTTCCCTTGCCATACTTGTGTAGTTTCACTTTTAGGCGTATTTTCCAATTATATTCTGTGATTTCAGTGATCGAAGGGTGTTACTGTACAAAATCCTGTATTGATTTTTGTATGTGCATGTGCTTCGTTTCTACGCATTTATTTTCGTATCATGAATCGAGGCGTAGATTTATAAAATTCAAAAAAAAGTCATTTTGGATGGATGACACTTGACATTTGACGCTTAATCCATCTTTTTTGGTTTTAAGCATCATTTATAGGATAGGTCATCGAATATGACCTATTCATAAATGGATATTTTCATGATCAGCTGTTAAATAAATGTGTTGAAAATGCTAAAACCATACATGTATGTTTGCATGTGAAGGTGCTATAATAACTCCATTCGACTATTTTACCATTTATGAATTTAGATTTGATGGCAGCGACCAGCTTGCTGCAACAGAAGGCAAATGATGTACGTGCCCAAAGAGTCAATTGGCAGTCGTATTTACAGTGAGTTTGAATTTTATTTTGATGTTTTGGAAATCTTTCGTATGAGTTGAGGAAGATTCATCGGGAAAGAAAGGAAGGAGGGAGTGTCTGTCATTTGTGTATATGCATTAGCTTAGTGACTGGAGATCAGTAAATAAGTTTAAGTTTTTAATTACAGATGCCAAATGATTTCTCAAGAAGATTTCAACTTCATTGTGGCGTTCGATGGAGCGTCAGGAAAAGCCAGAGATGCACTTTTGGAAGAACAAAAGGCGCAGTGTGCAAAAACATTCCTCAACTTGATGGGTCATGTTTCCAAGGATCAGACAATCTATTACATTTTGGTCCTCATTGATGATATGCTTCTGGTTAGTAATTGGTGTTATAATTTATTTATTTTCATACACATATTTTAAAGCATTGCAGCAGTTACATTTGCATCGTGCATTTTAGCTTTTGTGGTGACTTAAAAAATCATTATCCGCTACGCACGATAGTTTAAAGCTACTAGCGTACACTGGATTAATCAATGGATGGAGAAATTATCTTATGCAAATTATTTTCACAAATGGGCGTTGCACTTTGGCAAGTTGACATTGTCTTTAACAAGTGTGCCTACGTAATATGGAATGGGAGGCAGTGGTAGTTTTGATGAAGTGTATGATGAAATTCGTTTTGTCAATCGTGCAATTTATTGTTTACCTTTAGGAGGACCGAAACAGGGTGGAAATATTCAAGGAATATGCTAAGAAGCGAAAAGAATCTGTGTGGGCGCCTTTTCTTAATATGTTAAATCGGCAAGACGGATTCATCACCAATATGACATCCAGGATTTTAGCCAAAATGGCTTGTTGGAGTAGGGACCTTATGGATGGATCTGATTTGCATTTCTATTTAACTTGGCTAAAGGATCAACTGCGAATGCAGGTAACTTTGAATTTTTAGTTTTACTGGTTTGACTACTTTTTTCTTTTACCTATTCAGCTTTCTAAAGTATTAAATATTTTCTTCATTTATGCTAGTAAATTGTTATCTGTAGACAATTTAAAAACAAATTTGATTTATCTTCGTTTTTCCGAATACTGGTGTACCGAAGGGTATATTTGAAATTATTTGTTTACGTTTCATAGGACAACGAGTACATTCAGTCCGTTGGTCGTTGCTTGCAAATGATGCTAAGGATCGATGAGTATCGATTTGCTTTTGTTGCTGTCGATGGGGTCTCAACACTGGTCGCTGTTTTATCTGGTCGTCATAATTTCCAAATCCAGTACCAACTTACGTTCTGTATTTGGGTTCTTACCTTCAATCCACAACTTGCGGAGAAAATGAACAAGTAAGATATTTTAAATAGAGTATAATTCCAGCTACTATGAAACTACCAATTATTTAATTAAAACTTAACGAGCCTCTACCTTCCGATCAACAGCGCTCTCATCTTCTTATTTATTACACTGCATAAGTTAATTTGTACATATTTTTCTGGAAAAACAGATTCAACATAATTCCAGTACTTGCTGACATTCTCAGCGATAGTGTGAAGGAAAAGGTTACTAGGATTGTTGTTGCCGTCTTCCGTAACTTGATCGAAAAACAAGAAGATGACCAAATTTGCAAGGAAAATTGTATTTCTATGGTGCAATCCAAGGTGCTCAAGCATTTGGAAATCCTTCAGCAGCGTAAATTTGAAGATGAAGACATCACAGCGGATATCACATTCCTTTACGATAAACTCCAGGAGTCTATCGTGGACTTGAGCTCTTTCGATGAGTATGCGTCTGAAATTAAGTCAGGTCGATTGGAGTGGTCTCCAGTTCACAAATCAGAACGGTTCTGGCGTGAAAATGCAATTCGTCTCACCGACAAAAATTATGAACTCCTAAAAATTCTCATTCATTTGCTGGAATCTAACAAAGACCCACTGGTGCTTAGTGTGGCTTGCTACGATATTGGAGAGTTTGTTCGTCATTATCCTAGAGGAAAGACGTAAGTAAAGTAAAGTAAAAAATTATTGTAGGTAGTAGTCTTAAAATTATCGCTCAAACAGATAAGATTAATTAAAAAATGAAAGAACTATTTTTGACTTTACTTTAAGAATATTAACTATATTTCTTTCTATGTTTCTGGTTTATCCTTGTAGTGTAATTGAGCAGCTTGGAGGAAAGCAAGTAGTAATGGCACTTTTAGCACACCAAGATTCCAATGTGCGCTATGAAGCACTTCTGTCTGTTCAGAAGCTGATGGTTCATAATTGGTAAGTGTATTTATCACACCTAATAGTAGCTAGAATCAATGTCTGTTTTTAACTTTACAACCGAAATAATAGAGGTACATCTATTTCGTCGAAATTTGTGTTACACGAATGTAGTTCTGACGATGTTTGCAAAGTGTGACTGCTTTGAGTAATTAAAAATATTGGTTGTGGAATTTTGACCGTAGCCATTTTAATATTACTTGAATCAGAACAGATTTTGATTTCAGTATCTATCACCGGAGCTAATGTCAGTTGTAATTATTCTCCGAAAGTTAGTAAGCATTTGTAGATAATAGCACTGTCAGCCGTCAGCACTAACTGCGAGGAATGAAGAAGGTATTCCTCCACTATCGTAATGGTCAATCACACTATTATACTGATGTTTTAATTTCTTCCAGGGAATACCTCGGTAAGCAGCTTGAGAAGGACACAAACAAAGTTCCAGCTAAGGCAGCCGCCTAAACCAATCCATTCCAATTCTGTAATTTATGATGTCTACGTATCATTTTATGTAATTACTTCGATTCATTTTGAGCGTTTTTCAATGGCCACTTGTCACATTTTAGTTAAATGTGTTCTATGTTATCACCTAAAACCAGTAGTAGATGTTCCAAAATATTGGAGATTGTGTTACAAGGAGTGAGATGCATTGAAAGAAATTACGTTTTTGGGTGAATGCCTGCGAATCAACCGATTTAGTTGAAACGTAACGCACGTTTGTAGTCATCTTTATTTGTATAATGTTTTCATTTGTGTTCCACATGTACCGTAGAGTTTTGAAATTGATCATGTGAATAGAATGAAGTAGTTTGATTATATTTTGCTCATCGGAGTCATCGTAATAAAAATATACTTATCGAGTGTGTACTTATCATGTTAAAATTAGTTTCGCCAACGTTCGTCGTACGAAAGACCTAGTGATTGTTAACAAAGAATTTTACTTCCTAGTTGTCGTTGTAGTGATCATTACTGTGTAGAGAGTATATGTAATGTAAAAGTAATACCAATATTATTGATTATTGTCTCCAGTGTACAATAAAATGCATGTGAAAAATTATTGTGATAATTACATCCATAATCATCGTACTATCGAGTGACAGATACGAGGGTAAATCGTAGTTACATACCAACTCGTAAATTGAGTGTGAGAATGGTAAGCAAATCAAATGCATTAAAAACTCAATAAAAATCATTATAACCTTAACAAACCCAGTTTTCAATTTTCAATATCATTTGTCAACGCAGTGTCCCTGTGTCCCTGACTATTAAAGTCAAAGTCTAGCCGTGAGGCAAGAAATAATGATGTTATGTAATGATGAAATAAGCTACGATTCTTAGCCAAATAATTATAATATTAGTAAGGTTACAATTACTTGTGTCAGTAGCATGATTTTGTTACTGTACGAAGTACGAAGGTAGTAATTATAAGGTTTTGGGGAAAAACGGAATAAAGTTAATGATTATTTAAAAGCAAATTGAAGTCAAAGGCAAGTTCAAAAACATAATATCATTGTTGTATTTCGTGGAATTTTTGGGAAATGCACAACTGCATTCCACCTAATTGATTAGTATTTCTTACAACGAGTCACCAAAGGCATCGTACCTAGTTGCACATGATCAGAGCCAACAGACACAACTATTCTAAACGGCAGTGTAACAGCAATTATTCCCACAGACATTTGATCATACGTAATTAATTACATATGCAGATAGTTCCTGACAGAGGCTCAAGAAATATGTACAGACACTATTGTTCCATGTTGCATCCTTTCTGACTGCCGATCATAGCTCTGTATAAATAATTTGTACGAGATTCTTCCTTGCACATAAATCATGTGATGTTTTTGCATTTTAAGAAGTGTTAAGTTTAATCGTGAATAAATGAAGATATTTGCCAATATCATGGGAGGTTTTTGATTGGGAATTTCTAAACGTGTGGGTTAGTGTAAGTTATTGTCCTACAAATGGTGACTTCGAGCCAACGATTCCGGTATGTCACGGACCAGTTTCTAAGTTTTTCAGTCAAGCTCCTGTTATTTACAGGATGTCAGATTCAAGCTGAACCAATAATGTCAGACAACGGATGTCCATATTCCTTCGATGTGGGCATATTGGGTTACGAATACTTGAAACCAGACATTTGTAGGACAATGATGCCCCCATATTTGGATGGAAAGGAAGCTGATCCCCCTGTAAATGCTACTGTTGACTTAGAATTGACATTGGTTGAAGGATTCTCTGACTCATACAAGCGTAAGTTGACCCCTACGATTTGAACTAGGTATAATTACTATTTGACCTTACCATACATACTTAACGGAGTTAAAATCGTTCCCTTACCTATAATATCAGCGAGACATAATTATCTCCTTTCATTTTTAAACAGTAACCGTTCAAACAAAAAACAAAGTAAAGTTTCGAATTTGGGATGCGATTATCCAGGTCAAAGAAGTAGTAACGGATACCCCC
>JAAXYX010005374.1:0-10979 GCA_036851915.1 Ptenothrix huangshanensis | reverse complement strand
ACGTTGTAGGCTGCGGCTTTTAATTGAATAGAAAATTTTTTAACTAAAGGTAATTAACTAGGCACTACAGTAAATGCATTTTTTGGAAAGTAATACAGAATTAAATTTGATAACAATTCGATTTATTAAAAATATAACAGTTGTTTGATAATAAGGCAAGGCACTGTAATTATTAGTCTTACGTGTGCACTTGTACAAGCGCTTATATGAGTTAATTGATCTAATTTAATCTACGGAGACCTTAACTTGTCTTCACCACTTTACTGTCTTTAGGTAAATATTTGCACATATCTACGTCGGTTAACAAAAAATTGAAATTAATAATATTGCAATCAACGCTTTTAAGAACAAACACTACAAATGCAAACAATCTCATCACAAATAATATGTTTAGCTATGGCTCCTTCGTGGTGGGAACATTATAATTTACACTCTATAGGAATAATTACAAACTCTTGAACTAATGGTTGCCCATCAGTACCCTCAGTCTCCTGAGCCTAGATTTTTCTAAAAAGTTTTCAATTTCGTGAAGGCGCTCGAACCAAAAATGCATGACGTTATAAAGTTTAGAAATCACACGTGAATGCGATTGTAGGGAAGGTTGAAACATGACGGTATAACGAATATGTCGTTATAAAAAGTGACGTTATTCGAGACTATTTAACATGGGAGAGCATAGGTTTTTCCATGGGGAGGTTATGTGCCATCGTTAAAGCGAGATTGCCGTTATAACGAGTGTCGGCATAACGAGATTTTACTGTAGTTATTTGAAATCCATAAGCGATTATGTCCTGATATTTTGAAAACATAATTAAATTATAATTTGCCTCCGGGTATGGCCGTTTGAAAATGACGAGAATCGCTCTCAGTACATTGATCCTCTAAGTATAAGTCGATCTTAAAATTACGTATGTTATCATTATTCATTCAAATGTGAAAACAATGATTGCAAAATAGTTTTGATCGCGTCAAGTAATAACTATACATTTTTATGTAATTTCAACTTTTGGCTTTTATTACTTTGTTTACTTTTGACCTGTTCAGTTGTGCAGTCAGTTTTATTGCTTCCGACATGTTCCTTCACTAACATTCTTAATCCTAATACAACTAATAAGCGATGCAATTCTCAAATACCCAAACAGATAGGCACGAAAAAGTGGCTGACTCATTTTATAACTGTAGGCAGTTCTAGAAACATTTTAGATGCCATGAGTTACAGCAAATAACTAAAGTTTTAAAGTTTCTTTGGAAAATAAATATTTAAAACTATTGCCTAGGACTAATAAAACAGCGTCAGGTATTGATAGATAAGCGTGATCACAATTAGATAAAATGGATAACGTCCAAGTGAAAGTATTTAAATTTATAAACAAGTTCACATAGCAATGTAGGCGAACGTAATACTAGCATACAAGTCCAAAATACTGTTCTATGTAACTACTTCTAAACACAGAATACAACTACATAATAATAGTAATAATAATGATTTGTGAAGCGACGTGTGCTAATCCAAAACTCCATCACAGACTTAAGATGGTTTGTTTTCGACCAATTTCAACTCTGCTTTGCTAGCCAACTGCAATACATTTACCCAAGCAGCAGCATCTTCTCGACTGCTTGCGAGAAGAAGAAAAACTTTCCTTCTGTGTTCGTCAGAAATTCGAAATACACGATCCTTCTCCGAAGCCTGTAAATTCAAATTTTCGGATTTTGGTAAAGTTTCAGCCAACTGAACACTCATTCCTGGCATAGGAGTAGCCGTCATTGCCTAGTACACAAATTTGTAACAAAAATTAGTATCAAAATGTAAAATCTGCATTTCACTTAAATAGTCAAACACTTTCATCAGATAATAAAAATTTTAAAAAATGTATACACCATATTACTTTACATTCCTGAAACTTACTTGCTGGTCTGTGTCTTTTGCATAGCAGTAGAACACAAAATCGTCTCTCAGTGCAAACCATCTGGGATTCCAGACTTTTTTACCTCGAAGTCGTAAACTGAGGGAACCATTTAAAACTGCAGGTGAAGACGCTGGTACCTAGCAACAAAATTAAACAATTGCATATATTTCTACTGTATATAACGTTTGAGAATATAATGAAATAATAATTCTGTTTTGAACTCCACTTACATCTAGAACACCTTTTGCAAGTTCCGATATATCACTGCATGAAGACGGAATAGAATCGGAAGTAGTTTTCTTACTGTCGCTTTTCTCCAGTACTTTCTTGCAAGTATCACAAACCCTGCAATTTTTGCCACCAGCGTACTGAAGAGGAAGCTTAGCTCCAGAGCATTTGGCACACACCACCTGAGAAAATTTTGCAAATAGTAAATTGAAAATTATAACCACAATAGTTTTACACCTTGGTAGTTTCCAAGTTAACTTCAACTATACCCCAAAACAATGACTTCTACCATCAAAAAGTCGTATCTCACAATATTCACATACCGTAAAAGCTCTAATTATAGCCTGCCTCTAAAGATAGCCTGCCTCTGAAGGAAGCCGGGGAAATCATGCGATTGAGTATAAGGATAGCCGGCCTCTAAAGATAGCCGGTGTCAAATATTTTATCAGTATGAAGATCGGCACCTGCTCACAGTACCATGTTACTTGTTACTTCAAACATTAATCATCCCTGTATTAGAGTTCAGAAGCATCATGAGAATAAATAATGATAAAGAATGTGAGTCCAGCGACAATACACGGAAAGAATCCCGTATCAGCAGCTTGTCACTATTCCAGATATTAATATTTGTTTTGACAAGCAAAATTGTATTGCTTCTTAAGGGTGTAACTTATTACTAGGAGTATAAAAAATATTTGTCCTTTGATATTACTTAGGTATTATAATTATTGAACATGTATATTTACTGTTGAATAAGAAATTGTAACAGGTAATAGTACATTTTGCATTTAAAGTGTAGGAATAAAACATCCTTTATGCTGATATCTAATTAGCATAATTGAACTTAAATATGTAACTGCAACTGTAATATGTACTATTTGTTAAAGTCTCTGTTTCTCTTTTTTGAGCTCAGTAATTAGTTTTTGTTATTAGAAAGCCGTAAAATTGTGCAATAAAGATTCCAATGAATCAAAAAATGTAATGTACATATTTTTTAAGTTAGCTAAAGATAGACTGCCTCTAAAGGTAGCCGGCCTCTTAAGATGACCGGGGAAAAGAGACAATATTTACAATGGTAGCCCGGGCTATAATTAGAGGTTTTACGGTAAATTAAGTTTTGGTTGTTAGGTAATTATGACTAACATGAAAAAAATGCTATAAAAACTCACACTTCCGCACGCATGACAATGATGCCTTCGTTTTAAAACAGTAAAGGATGTGCCACATTCCATGCACTTTGATACCGAATCTGTTTTGATCTTGGCCGGCTGCTTCAACCCTAAATCCTCTTCTAACGGGCTCAAAGAGCCCAACTTAAGGGAAGACTTTCGTTGCATGAGATCAACACGTGCTTGCCATATAGCTTCCATCCACGCACGTTTTTCTTCTGTCGTAGGGGTATAGAGTTCTATTCTTTTACTTTGATCTTGAATGTAGAACGTGTTAACGACTTCTAAATCATCTCCCTCATTGACTGTCAATTCAGCCACATCTAATTTCGCCCGTAGTTGATATGGCGCAGACGAAATCATTCGATTAGCGATCGGTCTTATGGAGCACAATAAAGCCGTATCGCTGAACTAAAAACATATCGACAGAAATATTGACTGTTTGAAAGCACTAATCACAACTTACTTTCTTAATTAACATCATAACTACTAACCAAGAAAATGTAGCGCTCTTGATGGTCGGATGATCGTGCAGATATTTTTGAAACCTTGCCTTCCTTGATTAACACTCTTGTTGGGCTCACGAGTTCTACCGCCCCTTTAACTTTTTCTTGAACTTCCAGTAGTTTTTTGAAACTAGCTATCCTCCTCATTGCCTCATTAGCGTGTTCGGCAGCTTTTGATACAATTTCTAGCGCTTCTAAGCACGCCAAATGAAGTATAACAGAAAATTATTATTAACATTTACAAATGCAATAAATATATAAGATCTGGAATAATTTTAATTAATCTAAACTGTACAAAATGTAATAGTTGTCGTTTATTTCGAAACCTTTGCAAAATTTTAAATAAAAAGCTCCACTTACTGAGGCTGTCAGAACGATCTGATGAACTTTCAGGCAATTTACGCAAATATGCTTCCAGTAATAATCGATACCTGGGAATTCGTTGTATAGGGCTTATTAAATGATGCTGAATTGGTAAATTTGCGCAGCTTTCCATTTTCTATATTTCAAGTAAAGAAATACATATCTGAGTTACTGGAGTAGTATAGTATATTTAATAATAAAACCAATACTAATTGTTAATAAAAAAAATAGCCATAAAGGTATTCATAAATAAAATGGTTGATTCTCTTATAATAAATTATTCAAAAGATTCAACGGGTCAATTTGGTACCTGAACATCGTTTATGATGTTAGCAAACCTCGTACTTTTGTCCTTGTAAAGATTTATAAGGTTAATGGAATTGTCAAAATTTTGAACATATTCGGAGTACATTTTCAGAAATGGTGCAAAGCCTTTCATTATATCTCCTGCAAAATCAAAATGATTCGTTTATTCATTCAAATCTTGAAAGATTGTTTTATTATTGCCTGGATGTCAATTACGAATTGTGTATGTACATACTTCAATAAGGGATAAAATATTTCATATCAGAGTAGCTACAATTATTAATAATTTAATAATAATAAGCTACATTAGCCTGCATTATATTCGATACTGGACTGTGTTTTCTGTATCACTATCTGCGTGCTCTCTACCCCTACGTCTTAAAGATGATCGTCTTCTGTATACCTCCCTCACCTTCGACATACTGGTAGAGAAGGATTGGGTAGAGAACACTTAGACTTAGAGGTAGACTTTGAAATAAAGAGCACCTCAGCCCAGTACCGTATTTCCACATATCAAAGGTGATTAAAATCAAATAAAATTAAGATAGGTTTCAAGGAATTTTTGTAGTAATTATCCTTGTAGATACTTTGATGATGATGATTTGATTGCAGTACGATTAACAAATTTTGTAAGAAAACCGCTGTTGAAAAAAATTATTACCGATTCTAGGATTATCTTCTTGCCACTCACTAAGCCGTTTTTCAAGCTGTGGTAACAGATGATCATTGTGAAGCTGGTATAACGATTTGATGTTACAAAACATTTGTATTACTGTGTCTTGTGGGAACATTTGTTGAGCTCTGTTTTCCTGGTCGACGCGAAAATGAAAAACTTGGTCTATTAAATGCAAGATTTTAACGTAAGTTATTTCCGTGGACAAAAGTTCCTGTGCAACTTTGTGGCATCGGGTAAGTTCTGGTGATGACGAAATTGGCACCCCGTTAAGACTTGTCCCAGGACTACATTAATGAACGATAAAAAATTGTGCGCTATTTCTTAGATAATAGTAATTTTAATTGATGATTAAATAATTAATTTCGCGTCTACTACATTTACCTATGACCAGCTTCTGTGGTACAAATCGAGCTGTTTTCGTCGAATTCCGAAGGCGGGTAAGGAGGCTCATCAAACTTTTCGGATTTTTCTTTAAATTCAATGGCTTTTTTAGGCTGGTATCGGAGGTACTTAATTTCGTCATCATCATCATCGTCCTCTGATTCCGACTCGGAGGCCCCGTATGATTGTCGAAGTAAAATCTGGTGGTCCCCATATTCTCTGGTATGCAAAAACTGATAACGTGAATCGATTCACAACTTTAATTTTATTGTGCCCTGAATTCTGTGCATTGTATCTTTCCGAAGGGTACTAAAAGCAATCTGATCCCAATTGTAGATCAAAAATGTGCTACAAGCGTAAAATATTGAACTAGGGGACTTTTAGCCATTTTTCATTGCCAACTTTTGATATAGGTACCTATATAATTAAATTAGAAATTCAAAAATCAAGTGATTGCGGGGCAGAAGATAGTCAGGAATACAAATGAGCGTACCATAACCTACGAATATATCGTTACATAAAGTTAATTGTTAATAGTAGATCAAAACATTAGAGCAATACAAATAAAAATTAATCTCCGATGGCACAAAGGTAAATTACAATGTATAATTGTGTTACGTCTAATTATTAGATATAAAATATGAATGAACTAATAATACATACCTCAAGACTCCATTTACATGTACCATAGTTCTCTTCGAAGCACTGAATTGCATTTGACCGGTGCTTATGCTCTGACTTTGAACAGTGGAAGGGTTCCACGTCATTCGATTCAAGAGGTGATCCGCTGAGTTTTGTAATGGGTCCGGCCATACTGGTGGACACATATTACGGAAACCAAATGGACGGCGAAAAGGAGGCATAATATTTTGCAAAGTTGAAATGGTTAGATCATTATTCACTGTAGGATCTGAAGATTCTTCATTCTCATTACTAATATTACTAGACTGATCAATGTTGAGCGGAGACGTAGGAAATGAAAAACCAGACGAAGTAGAAAAACTTCGTGTAACACCCGTAGATCTTGTTCCTATGGATATATTTGATTGTACGGATTGCATTAGACCCGATGTCGTTGCCACTCCGGTTAATTCGTGTTGCATATTACTTTTGAGGGAATTAATTTGTCTGGAAAATAGACTTCCTGATGGTATTGACTCCAGTATAGTTCCTTCCTTCTGTACTGTAGAAGACGATATACTGGATGTCATCATCTGTGTTCTTTCACTTCTTGCTGATAGAGAAACATCTTTACTGGTGAATCGGCTCTGCTTCATCAGCTGATCAAAATCCATGTTAGCGGTCCCGAGGCTTGAAAAACTTGCGGGCAGCTCTCTATCTAATCCAATTGAAGTATCGACCGCTCCATGGAGTGCAAGTTTTTCAAACGTTTTTCTCAAAAAATCCGAGTCACCTTCGACGTGAAAATCATTGTTTTGAAAGGCATCCATGACTACGCCTGCCGATTGATATGTCTGTTGAAATCAACAAATCATTAGTAAACAAAACTCTAGAGTCTAGAGTCAATTACAGCTAATTATTATTATTAACATTCCGAAGTTGATTTATTTATGCACTTTATTTACTTTATCGTTTATTTTAGCCGCCTCTTAAACATAACAGCACTTTTATGATGGTTTAAATGTTTATGGTGTATATACCGTAAAACCTCTAATCATAGCCCGGCTACGATTGTAAATATTTACTTTTCTCTTCGATCATCGAAATGCTAAAGTGTAGGAAATGACCCGGCTAAAATTAGAGACTGGCCAGCTATCTTTAGTGGCAGGCTATAATTAGAGGTTTTAAGGTAAGTATAGTTTCATTTCGATTTTAAATCCAGATTTTTTTGAATTTACTTTTATTATGACGGATTATTGTTGCTTAAAAGTCCAAATTTTTCGAATGTTTACTTACGCATCTCCACGACCAACCTACCACGTGCTTCCCCAAAACAATTTGAAAAACTAATTATGTACTTTAGGTGTTACACTCCCTAACCACAACAACAGTGCGACTCAAGAAGTAAGTCTAGAATAATATTCAAACGTCAATGAATCCTGTAAACTTGTTTAGGTAGGGAAACGAAGATAGAAGAATGTTTATGTGCCTAATGTTGGAGCATCTAATAGTCAATTATAATTGTATTTAGGTTCTTCAATGGCATTTACGAACTGTAACATAACATTCCATATATGTACCTAGTACCATTAATATTTATTGCGACTTGTGACTGAGTCCAAGATTTCAGTCAAGGATGAGACTGCTAACTCGCCCACATCCCACGGCATAATACACATTTATTCCTTATTTCGTAATAACTGAAGAGAATCTTCTCCCCTGCCGCAACTGTGAAATGAGATGCATGTACCCAAATGTGTGTACTTACGTAACAACAACCGAATTATTGCATATAATTATTCTCCGTCACCGTCAACCGTAACCTTGCCAAGTTAAGACAACCAAAACAGCTTATTCGTCATCACATTATTTGTTATTCTGCTGCACAATAATCAAAATATAAACAATCCAATTTTGAATATGTTCGCATTTCTCAATGAGTGTCAGTATTCTTGAATTAGGTACTTTCGACTTTGTACTTTATACTTTCATCGTTGACGGTTGACGCTTCGCTGACGATTTAGAATTGACAAGAATCAACAATCAAGTGATTAACGGATGCGTTATACCGTTGTGACAAAAATGTAATGAAATACACCCAGTTGAACCAACAACTGTAAAACTTAAAACTACCTGCAACCAATGCAATTACCAACAGTCTATTAGTCTATAAAAAGAATCCTTTTTAATTGCATGAATTTCCTCTTACACATACGATTTTAGCGAATGTAATAAATTACTAAAAGAAAACAAAACACTTAAACACTGTTAATTCTTACTTGTGTAGTCCTGAGTCCGTTGACTTTTTCAGTTTCTTCAATTCTGCACACGTGATTCAATACTACTATAACCACTTTGAAGTACGAGACGAGTAAAACACTAATAACTTAAGCTATTAGGAAGAGCGATGGACTAAGTACAACAGATTAAACCATGTAAATTCCGCACCACAACCCACCTTTTGTTTGGTTAAATGCTACCGTGTTATTCGATTGTATTTGTTAAATGGCTAGTATGTTGAGATACTTATGTGATGTGATATAAAAAAACGTAGGTATAATTATAGTTAAAAATTGCGTAGACTTTATTCTCTGGCTGTTACTTATTGACTATGACTGCTTGTTCTTTGGGCTGTATAGCTGGTAACTGGCTGTTGAATGAATTAATCACTCGGAAACAAACCATGCTTGCGAATTCTCAGGACAATGTAGTGACTCATTATTCGCGAATTTTGCTGATTGGCCATTCCAATGTGTAATTGTGTAATTTCAAACTGATTCAATCTAAACTGCTGCAAAATCTAAGTGCATACTAATACAACAGTTATTATCAAATTGATGCTGAGATTCAATCCATGGCTGGCTGACAGTGACAGTCTGACTCAGCTGACTGAAACTGCAAAAGTAAAAAATTAGTAGAGAATCTATCTGAACTACTGAATGGTAAATGGTGTGAACACCAGTCTGCAGTTGCTTGTGGCAGAAAGTGCAGTGACTGGAGTAATATTACCCCAGTATTGAATTACACAAGTATAGACACACCTTGGATATTTTATATTTGTATTTGTCGTGTGTCATATAGGCACATTTTAGCTATAGTACTGGGCAACTGGGCACTGTTACTGTCTAGTGAGTTGAGAACTGAGTACTGAGGAAACTGAGGATTGAGGATCCATGTATTTTCTATACAGTTAAACACTATGTTATGTGTAATTATGGCAGTATGGAATCCCTGTACTCTGCACGTGCACAACACAATCATGCGGGAAACGAGATTTATGGTCTAAGCTTTTGAGTCAAGTACGTACATAAAAATAAATGCACAAAAATTCTCCTCTTTGCGGATTCAGTTTCGACTTTGACACTACAATATCCTAAGACTCCTATATCATTTGGAATTGAAATTAGATCTGCATCATTTTTCAGTTGGTGTAAAGGAAACACGTAGGTACATACTTATAAAGTATAACAAAGTATATGAAGGAGCATTCCTCTGTGGAAATTCTAAATCGCAGGCGCAAATTAAATCATATAGCTTCTTAGTTAGCATTGAGATTCTCAATTTCAAAATTTGCATTAAACGAGCATAAAGACAAAGAGAATTATTGGTTTGGCAACATTAAATCTTTCGCTATAGTTACTCATTACCAAGTAAAATCAGTGTCAACATTGGGCATATAGTACAAAAGAATTCTCCTGAGAAGCTGAGCTCGAGTAAATTTAAAACAAAAATGTGGAAGCATTATATTTAATTGCAGAACTAAATCCTTACTAGTTTTTGAGTTGCATGCAAAAAGCGGTTTTTTTTCTAACACGAGCAAAATAAAATCTCACGTCATGGTATTTTTGATACCAAAGTTATCTTGATCGATTAATACGATACCGTAGAACCAATTATGTGAAAATTACTTTGAATAATTTTATTTAATATAAAATACGTAGTTACATATTCCATTATTAGGTAATTAAGGTAGAACATTCGTTGTGGAAAAAATGCAACTACAGTGAAATCTCGTTATAACGACACCTCAGCTCAGGGGACCGATTTTTTCGGCCGTTATAGGGCGATGACGTTATAAACCTTATAACCTATAACTTTACTGGACGTTATAGGCTACAAAGTCCAGTTACAGGCATAGCAAAATATTCAATTATAGGATATGATAATGAAATGTAAAATACGTGCTGCAGTATGTGTATGTGTTTTTTGCAACTCAATACATACACGATTTATTATATTATATACACGTACATAGATTATACAGTGAAATCTCGTTATAACGACACCTCAGGGGACCGTTTTTTCCGTCGCTATTAGGGGATGACGTTATAGACTCTACAACGTCCAACGGCAGAATTGATGACGGGGAGGTCATGTTCTGTCGTTAAATCGAAATTGACGCTATAACGGGGGTCGTTGTAACGAGATTTCACTGTATATCTCTTGTTTCTTTATTGTGTACCTATTTGTACAAGCAAATACCCAAAAAGAAAATCTGAGGAAAAAATCCTCATAAAAACATAAAATATCTCATCACAAATGTGTTCTAATACGGCCCTTTTCGTGATAGATACTTTCATTATTTGGTCATTCTTTAGGAATTAAAAAATACTTAGCCTAGATTTTTCAATAAAGTGTTCAATTTCGTTTAGATGGTCGAACAAAAGATTCATGACGTTATAAAGTTTACAAATTGAACGTGAATGCAGTTGTGGGCCAGGATGCACTGGCTGCAGTATGACGGTATAGGGAGCATGTGCACTAATCGTAAGGGAAAAATTCGGAAAAATCGGAAATTAAGCCTTGCTGCATGAAAATTTGA
>JAAXYX010005373.1:0-10979 GCA_036851915.1 Ptenothrix huangshanensis | reverse complement strand
TCCTACCCTACCTAATTTCGACCATATTTTCTCCCCTACCTACATCCTACCCTACTTTGTAGGCCTACTTAGTAGGGTAGGGCCCATCACTGGTGATAATATCAATTCTCACTACCATATAAGGTGTTAAGACAGAATAGATGTCCATATATGGTGTCTGAAGAAAGAATGATTCTCAGAATGTCACGCAGGAAAAAGCTAAATGTAAATTATTCTACATCCCTATGTGCTAATTAATCAATAATTCTACTTCCCTATCCTTCCGTTTGCGTTGGAGGAAAAAGTACAATTATTACATTCGTTCTATAATAAGAATCCAAGAAGTAAGCTAATGTGTATTGCATTGATTTAAACTAAATAATAAATAATAAATATTAATGTTTTTCTAATTTGTTGTTTATATTTTCAACATGTCGTTATCATTACTTATTATTACAACCTATTCCTATAAATTACTATATTTTCCAAAAAAATTCGAAAAGTGCCCAACATTATACACCATTCGACGCGTAATGACAAGTAGATTACGAATATTAATTTTGGCGAAACACCATTTCTAATTTAAATCCATTTTTTGAAAAAACATGAAAAGACGAGGTTTTCCGAAAATTTTGAACAAAACTTTTAACTAGGAGCTTGAAAACTCCCAAAAATAGATTGTACTCGTCTTTCTCTTTAAAATGACCCCTCACTAATTAAAATCGGTTAAGAATGACCGGTCGTCATTTTGATTTGAAGTTCAAAAAATTTTGGCGGTAACGCTTTAACTGCGCAAGCGCGCTCGATGAAACGGCATGGCGTCCCGCTGCACTTATTATTACAACCTATTCCTATAATTTACTATATTTTTCAAAAGTTTCAATTATCGTACGACCCGAACGTGCTGTACCGAGCGAAGCAAGGTACAAAAAAGCATTTTGCTCAATGATTTTCATCGCATTAGCTTTTCAGTGGTATGATTTTAACCCTCGCACTTCCAACGTGGTCACAATTGTAACCACCAAGTTTTCTTGTATTTGCAGACTATTTGCAATTCCGGTAATTGCATGTTTTGGAGCGGCAAAAAGTAATAGACAACAGAACGAAACTTAGGAATTTTCTGGTTTAAATCAAAGGGGGGGGGGTGCGAAAAACATAAAAACTCTAATGCAACAAGTGCATTTAAAAAATCGTTCACCCTCGTTTTCAGTGATAAAAATATTCTATGAAGCAAAAACGTGAACCTGCATTCTTCGCAATTGTAAAAAAATACCTTTCGCCGAAATTTAAAACAAGCTTGAGCATACGAGGGTTAAAAACGAAATTTCAAAATCTCCAAAATCTGATTTTTTTTTATATATTTATTTATTGCATATACATAAAATTGTTGTATTACTTGATCCATTTTACTAACTAGTTGCTTATATAAACATAGTCCTATGCTACCCTAATTAGACAAGTAAACACTGTGGAATCTTCATACTATACTACAAAGAGTAACTGATCCCAGAACTTCTTTAGTTGTGAGTTATTGTGTATTGACGAAAGAAACAGAGTTTTCACAATGTTGTTATTCGAGCGTTCACATCTTGCTCTGAGTGAGTTAGCAGCGACTCTTTGTATTGCAGCAAAGTCATTTACTCTGTTTTCCATGAACATTACAGACGCACTATCCTGTCGTTTATAAGAGTATAGGATCCGAAACGCGTTATTGTAGGCAACTCTTATTTCTTGTAATAGTTTGTAACTTGCACTCCACGTTGACATACAGAAAATGTTGGTAAATTACGTCCTTAAGAGGTAGATTTTCACACGATTGTTGCACTTTTGAAATATTCTATGAACCATGTTCGCTCTGGCATACAGTTTCGGTTTTATGTCCATAACTTCTGTTAATTTATCGCCTCCACTGTCACAGTCGTTGGCGATTTGATAGCCAAGGTATCGTGCGCATAATGAACTCTGTATTGGTACACCTTTAATCTGAACACCAGGATTTATCCCAGTTCGTTTTAGCCCTGCTGGTTTAAAAATTTGAACTACCGTTTTTGTTTCATTAAGCACCAAATTGTGGCAGCCAGCATAATCTGTACATTTTTGTAGTAGTTTATGTAGATCTTTCAATGTAGTCGAGATCAGTACAAAGTCATCTGCAAAGCAGAGGTGATTTATAGTGACTTTGTTGATTTTTGTTCCTACATTTAATTGTGTTTGCTTTTTGCAGAGTTCGTCGACATATATAGCAAAGAAATACGGTGAGAGTATTCCTCCTTGTCGTACCCCTCTGTAAGCACTAAACAATTCAGTAACAATATTACTCCATCTCACATAATACTTTTGATTATCAAACCAAAACACAAATATCATTATCAGTTTTTTTGGAAATCCACGATTTATCAGCTTATGCAATAATTTGCAATGCGAAACTTTGTCAAATGCTTGACTTGCATCCAAATAACAAATAAACAATGGTATCCTATTTGACTTAAAGTAATTTAATATTGTCTTGAGACTATATATTAGCTCACAAGCAAGACGTTTCCGATATCCAAATTAGTTATCCGACGTCATGAAATGCATACAGTATTTGTGAAGCACTGCTCTTTCGAATACTTTCGAACTGATTGTGGCAAGTGCAATGGGTCTATAGTTTTTCATGATTGTAGGATCTATACACTGTTTTAAGTATTGGTACAATACACACTTTCATCATTGACTCCGGTAGAAACGCGTTGTTCAGGAAAATATTAAGGAATTATAATATTAAGTAGTGCCGCAAAGGCCTTGCCAGCGTGCATGAAGTTTTCAGCTTTTGTGCTATCTGGCCCTACAGCTTTATCGGTCTTCAAGCTTCGAATGACCGAATTTCCCAGGCCTAAAATTCGATTTTTTCCATCAGTAAGTTTTCAATGCTTATCTTCAGTTCGCTATTTGTACTTAAATTAGTAAGTTGGCTACCAAAAAGTTTCATGTAGTGGTTTCTCCAGAGTTCTCCGATTTCTATAGAACAAGTTGAATTTTCGACTTCTTCAGAGCAGACATCAGTTTTTTGTCGTTCGAATTTATAGTTAAGTTCTTCTCATGCAAAGATGTTGCTAGTGAGTCATGCTGCAGCGCTTCTTTCTCACGTCTACATTGTTTCAGTTCATATTTAAATATTTTCCTAGCCTGATTCATTTCATACTTGCGTTTCTCACGCTGCTCTGGAAGACTATTTACGTAAACTTTGTACATATCTCTGTATTGTTTATAGAAGTATTGAATATTTGCATTCAATCCAGGCACTGGTTTTTTCCGTTCCAAATGTGTCGACGCTAATTTCTGATGGGTTTCTGACAAGTTTGCCAGTAGTATATTATATAGCTTACACACACTACGTACAAAGTTTGGCGAATTGCTTTTATTTATTCTTTTATTAAGTTTGGAATCAGTCTTTACAGAGTTCTGTTATTTTGTCGTGATATTGCATTAATATTTCTGACGAGACCTTCCTCCAGTTACTTCTACGACTTTTTAATGGCTGAAAATATTGTTCATTTGAAGTTGTTAAAGACATTTATTTACATGATTATGTTTAATGGATAGTGATCTCCAGCAGCTGGTATGATTATCTCAATCGTTGCATGTTGTGATAGAGCTTGGCTCATAATCGCATAATCTATCCAACCTGTCCCACTGTTGGACTCGCTTACTGTTATAGGTTATAGTGTCAGATTTCAAAGTGTCCACATAAGTTGCAGTCAACCCATAGTTCTCCCACACAGTAATTAGTTCCATGAATTTGTCTGATTGCGGACTGAAGTTGAAATCAACACAAATAATTATGTCATTTGCTTTTTTGCAAGTTTTCCGATGTAGTTACTTTGATCTTCGGGAAATTGAAATGTGGGAAAGTAGCAGTTTAAAATGCACAAGGATTTGGTCCCATTATGAATCATAATTGAACTAAGTCTGTTATCATTAGTGTCGACTATCTTTACCATAGAGCTATAGTTTTTCTTCCATAAGATACACGTTCCTCCGTATGGTCGTCCACATATAAGTTTGCACTTGTCCATGCCTGTAACACTGACAATAGTATAATTAGAATTGATCTGATTAATTATATTACATACAATCATGCAATTATGAATGCTTGGGTCAAAATCCAAAATATTATGCATATTTAATACTTAAATTAAACGCAATTTTTTAAACACTGTTTGGAAGCATTCCCATTTTGAAAATTTTAACGATTATTTGTTAAAAACGAAATTTTAAAAAGTCCAAAAACTGAATGCTTGGGTTAAATTCCAAAATAGTATGCATATTTAATGCTTAAATTAAACGCAATTTTTTAAACATCATTTGAAAGCATTTCCATAAATTTAAAATTTTTAACGATTTTTATTTGTTAAAAGTCTAAAGTTAGCAAGTAACAACTAGCCTATGTACAGCCTATATGGTTTTCGTTTTGCCTAGTAGGCTTTTTTAGCCTAGTAGGCATTCGGATAAAATTATTCGGCTACAAAAGCTTAGCCTATATTTCCAAAGCTATTTCCAGCATGCCTACATTAGCCTATTTTATAGGCATATAAAGCAGGTAGGCGTGCATGTCTGGGGCCATCAAACACTAAACTCTCCTTCGCTTCCTGCCTGATGTTTGTCTGTTTGTCGGTGCGACTCGAACTATTTTTACTTGTGGCCTACTTTCAGCCACTCTTGCGTACCGGTTTCCCATGGCACCAGAACTCAACCTTTGTTTCTCCTCTGCTCACATTCCTCCTTACCGCGAGGCTTATGCAAAGTGCCGAGAATCCTTACAATGTGATAAAATGAACTCCGAAGAGCCTTAGTACTTTGCGCGGTGAGAGGGAGGGACGGGGTCCAAAAAGTCAGTAATTTGCGATGACGTCATATGTGAATGGCCCCTTTACATAGGGTCGAGTGCAGTAGTATAGTAGACAGTAGTAGTGTACCTTGCCGTGCAGTAATGTAATGTAATGTAATGTAATGGGCTTTATTGTCAAATCTCACAGTGACAAGCACTGATTTCCATAGACAGACACTAAGTGAGGATAATATCTACTAAAGCTAGTTATATAAGTATGTACATGAGAGTCATCAAAAACAACAGTACACTAGGTAAATGACAAGGTATTGCACATATAATTACTAGGGGCACATATTGTAACAATAATGTTGTTGTGGCTGCTCTGTATTGGAATGAGTTATGGAAAAAACTAGAGCGCTTTAGGATGTTAAGGAGAAGCTGGTGTCTAGAGCATCTACCGGTGTCACATCTAATTTGTTCACGAAGGCATTCTAATTTCTCCTCTTGTTGTAAGAGAATTCTGGTCATTGATATAGTTATAGAGGTTATTCTTTCAAAGATGGTTAGTATGGAGAAGGACCCATATAACTGGTATAAATCAACCGCCTTCCTTCTCTTACGGTCTTTGGGAATTACATTCATATCATTTGCGTTGAATTTAGTAAAGCTTAGTTTTCCATAATGATAACATTTGAATAAATGGTCAATAGTATTTTGACATTTTGGTAATAATGAATTAGCGACAGCACACCAAATTGGTAAAATTGGTAGTCAATCTGAGAGAATATTAACGATTTAATACAATATGCATTAGGGAGCTTTTAAAAAAGCTTTTGTACTTAATTAACTGAGAGCACTTGAAGGTAATTTTTCTATTTAAATGATTACAATGGACATCGAATATCGAATTAGAGTCAATATATACTAGGTACTTGAAGAAATCTGCCCTACTAATTATGTTACCATTACAAGTAATGTGGTTAAATAAAATGTGTTTCCTTTTCTTGGGTTTACGGAATATCATATACACAGTTCCTATCTATACACAGCATATAAGCTGAGTTCCATACAATTAGTAGTGCACCAATTATGTATATTAAGGAGAACTATTTCAAGTTCTATTTTAAGTGAGGGCACGTCTAAGGCAGTGCACACTGAACCAACATCGAGTCGGTAAGTATATCAGTGATATCGTCAAAGAATAAAATGAATAAAATTGGTCCCAGTCCGCTGCCTTGTACTATTCCCCCGTTTAAACTATAGCTGTTGGACGTAAAATTACCATACTTAACAGAAAACCTACGATTAGTTAAGTAGCTACATAAAATGTGTATTAAGTAACTAGGTAGTATAAATCTAGTAGCAAGTTTTTGAATAAGTAGACTATGCTTGACCATATCAAAAGCCTTACGAAAGTCAACGAACAATGCTGCAACCAGCTTATTATTCTCCAGGGCAGTGTGGATTTTGTGGGATAGTTCTATTAAAGCATGTAAACAAGATTTGTGTTTTGAATCCAAACTAATAACTGGAGATTAACTTGTTGGAAGAATCGAAATGGGTCTGTATGATTGTGGGCTGAGTTTATTCATATTAGGTTTTACGATAGGAGTTACTATAGCCAGCTTCCAACAAGATGGAAATTGACCAGTGTACAGGGCATGGTTGAATAGTGAAGTTAGAATATGTGCAAATACTTCGCGAACTAACTTGATAACTTGGATGGAATGGTGGATATACCTGATAAATTACCCTTGGTTGATTTGACGAGTTCAATCACTTCTTCATTTGACGTAGGTTTAATTTCAATACCATCGTTAGGTAGTTAGGTGGCAAAGGACTTCAGGTATATATCCTCATCATCATGATCGACAACAAAGACCTTGGCAAGATAGTCAGTAATGCTTACATTATCAGTATATCTAACTTCAGCTATATTTAGTCCTTGTACGTAGGTCTCTTTAACCTGTTTCCCTAATAGTTGTTTAAAGGTATCCTAGGACTCCTTGGAGGATTTACATTTACCAAATTTCTTTTGGTAGAATTTGGTTTTTGCATATCTTACCATTTTAGTTACCTTGCTACGGTATTGTTAATAGATCCTCCAATTGTCAGTGGTATTAGTTCTATGTGCTTGTTTATTAAGGTGGTGTTTGAGATAGATATGCCTCTTAGTAGAGACATTCATCCACATATTAGGTCTGACTTTGACTCTACGTTTTACTACCGGTATTTCTGTATCCAGTATGCATTGAGTCAGCGTCTCAAAGACAGAATCTGTCATCCATCGATTCAAAGTTATCAAGTATTCCCCATTGAGTATTCACTAATTTAGAAGTCAAATTACAAATATAAAGGTCTATAATTTCTGCAGCTGATAGTTTTTAGAGCAGTCCTAACTACAGGCTTTACTCTTTACTACAGTACTCGGTATATATGACCTTTATTCACCTAGCATCTTTTTTAATTTTTTATATGCTATCCGAAAGTGTTTTTGACGCTGATTCCAAATATGTAATTTGTTTTGGTCGCTCTTTACCAGAACCCAAGATATTGAAGGTCAAATTTTATATTTTTGCTATGATTTTCAATAGCATATACATACGTAAAAATTTTACATTATCCCTAAATTTTGTATACCCTACCCGATAGAGCTTTTTACGCTGATTCCAAATATGGAATTAGTTTTGCTGTGTCTCTACATTAACTGAAGATATTTCACGCAAAAGCATTCATAATTTCAACATACTTCGTAATTACCTGGGAATTAGGGCTGCCAGGTGTCCAGGTTTCGCCTGCACAGTCCTGAAATCGAGGTCCGGGTCCCGTGTCCCGGGCATGGGTCAACCGGGACGCTAATTGTCCCGGAATGGAAGGATGTAAAATGTAAATGCATAATTTGCTCATGTACATACACTCTCAACCCATGTTTACATTAAAACGTAAGGTTCTAAATAAATTATGCACTTTAATGCCCTCAATAACGTTCGTTTGTAATACACAGAGCTTTTAAGTCTAACCGCGAATCGATTATTGCACGAAAATAAAAGCGCAAATACTAAGTGCATAATGTGGCAGGCATTTTGGGCGAAAGAGTAATATTAAAACTCGTACAAAAAGACATTAATAAAAAAAACCAAGATTTTAGGCGACTGCTAATTTTACCAAAAGACTTGTAATCAACAAATAACATCATGGTATCAACACCCCCGAAAAAGTCTAAACTTTCTTGTAGTTATAATTATAGTTGGGAAAAAGAAGAAAACCTAAAACTGTGGCTTCATAAAAGTGAGATTGGAACTAGTCTAGCCAGGTGCTTATTGTGTAATTTTACACATTTTACTGCTTTACAGTGCAAAACGAAGGAAAAGGAGCCTTGATTGCACGCTCAAAGAGTCAAAAAAAACAGTCAAAATTTATAAGCCAAGCAACAGTCAGTCACCGTAGAAAAAATTTTTACAAAAAAGTACTCTTCAGGAGAAGAAAAGGTATTCCTGACTAAAGTAGCTGGCGTATATCACAATGTGCAGCAAAGTGTATAAGCCCAATCATTTATTTTTTAGTATTATTTTGCAAATTTCTCTTTGATTAATAATAAATTGAGCATTCTATGTGATTGCATAAGTGCGTGAGCAATTGTTCTTAATTTGAAAAAAATGTCCCGGAATCCAAAACATCAGACCTGGCAGCCCTAGTTTAGGGACAATTTTACAGTGGGAGCCTGTGCGTTTTCTGTTCCTAAACCTAAACCTAAAGTGAAGTTACGGTTCAACACAAACTCGTTATTGTTGTTTGGTGAGATCAATTATATTATGTACGTGACGTTAAGCTGTTGGCTAGTGTTGTCCGCTTACTTATTTGCTCATTTGGAAACTCTTGCCAACCTCACATCTTTTTTGGTGGATATGGGATGTTTGGAAGGTTTTGGCTTAGGGTTGACATGTTGTACGCTGGTTGGCATAGTTACAAATTCTTCAGACTGTTAGAAAATGTAAAAATACATACAGCTTCGCTCAATGAAAATGTAACAACAGTCTTTATACACGTAAAACGAATTACACACAATTCAGTTCATTAAAAGTTAATGTAATGAAATGAGCTTTATTGTCAAATCTAACAGTTGCAAGCACTGATTTCCATAGACACAGTACGTTATAACAGATTAATACTACCTACCACTATTATTAAGACAAGAGAAGAAATTGGATGTAAGTTACAATTAAATATCAGGTTTGCGTTAGTGGTACGACTAGGTTGAATGTCGTTTAGAAATTAGCCACTTATTTAATTCATATTGGAAGTCTTTTATTGCGAATGGATGGAAGATGGAATTTGATTCCTTAATTTAGCTGCTCGATATTGGTATGAGTTTTAAAAGAAGCTAGAGCGCCTCAGTATATTAAGGAAGTGCTGGTGTCGTGATGACCTTCCATTGTCCCGTCTAATTAGTTCGCTAAGGCACTCCAGTCTCTCATCTTGTCTCAAGAGAACTCTAGTCATTTAGACAGTTATATAAGATATTCTCTCAAATATAGTTAATATTGAAAATGACTCGTACATCTGGTGGTGATCGACCTCTTTCCGTCTTCTGCGTAATTTAGGAATGTTTATTATATAATTTCGGTTATATTTAGTAAAGCTAAGGTTTCCAATTTGATAACATTTTAAAAAGTGGTCTATCGTATTTGGACATTTTTGTATGAGTCATTACGTAATGCCCATACATACTCCCACTCACTCACTTACTCCATAGATTCCCAACTCTTCCAATCACATCCCTCATGCATACTCATGTGGTTTTATTTCAAAATTATCAAACTATAAGTGTCGCGATGCTACTCGCCACCATCTTACCAGTGCCTGAAGAAGAGCATTCGCTCGAAACGTTGCACAAAAATAGCGAAAAAAAGTTTCGATTTACAGTAATATTTCATTCGGTTCTTACAACAATTTTTCTCAAAATCGGTGAGTTCCTACCCAACCATGTTTATTTATATTAGAGGCACCACTCCATATTGGGAGGCCATAGTCAATCTGCGAAAATATTAAAGATTTGAATACAATATGCATTAGGTTAGTTTTAACAAAGCGTTTGTACTGAATTAGCTGAGAACATTTGAAAGTAATTTTTCTATTTACATTAGGGTTGTACCCAATGATTTTTCAGCTCTCCACTTTCACATTTTATTCTGTGGACTTCTTTGATTTTGTGGAAAAAAGTTTTTTGAAAACATTTCTCGACTTAGGTTTACGAAATATCATGTAGACAGTATTAACAAAACTTAGCTCCATACAGTTGTCTACACACCTATTATTAATACTCTGCAGAACCGTATCCAATTCTAATTTAAGATTGGATAAGAGTCATTGATAATATCAGTAATGTTGTCAAAGAATAAAATGAATAAAATAGGACCTAGCACACTGCCCTGGAATATTCCTCCGTTTAGGCTATAGCTGGACGAGATAAAGTTACCGTGTTTAATAGAAAACTGGCTTTAATTAAATAGTTACACAATATGCGGTTATTTTTGTTTTCTTTCGAACCAGATATATCGCATCATGATCAGAATAGCCACAGCTAATGACACCAGATCTAGATACTAAATTAGTATTACCTCTACCAAACACCTCTACCATGAAACTCCCTGTCCTTTCTATACAAATTAAAAATAGGTATAGAAATCTCACTATTCTCAGTATTTGAGTTCAGCCAAGTCTCACTAATGCACATTACATCGACCTTATGTTCGATCCTAAACACGGTCAATTCATCAACTTTGAGTCCAAGGCTACAAACGTTTAGATGCATAATTATAAGTCCTCTTGGTTAAGGCTACTGGGTATATATATACTTTACCCGGGAATGATTCTTTTCGATTTTGTAATTTTGACTATATTCAGTTTTTTATGCTGATTTCAAAAATACAAATCATTTTTGCCGCTTCCAACAAGGAGCCGAGATATTGAAGGTCAAAGTTCAATATTTTTTGTATGTTTTTACATGGCATATACAAACATACGTTGGAATTATACACAACTTGTTTATAGCTTGTTGTATTTCATCTGATAGAGTTGTTCAAGCTGATTCCGAATCAGAAATTAGATTTTCTCTAACCGCGAGCGAAGATATAAAAGGTCAAAGTTCATAACTTTTAATGGAGTTTTTCATGGTGTATAAATATCA
>JAAXYX010005372.1:0-10980 GCA_036851915.1 Ptenothrix huangshanensis | reverse complement strand
TATATAGGTAGATACATAATAGCAATTAGGTATATAATAACCCGGCAGAGAAGGGGTACTCTACATGTTGATGCGAGTATATGGAAGGCTGACAGTCTATTAGAGCGGAGAGGGAATGGATGGTTGGTTGGTTGGATGGTTGGTGGCGAGGGAATGAAATGTGAAGGTAAAGGTTGGACTTGGTGGGACGTCGAGGTTAGATGAAGGTACATTAAGATACATAACCCCGAAGAGGATACATGATCCGAGACTCAGTTCAGTTGACTTTAACTTAAGTCAGTTTTACTTACCCTCCATAGAGAGAACTAATCTCCTGTTGCTAATATCAATGTTGGGCTTCAGCTGACACAATCTGGGCTCTCGCTTTTGAGTCAAAGGAACGCCAGAAGAATTCATAATGAGCCACTCACGATCATAAAGCAAACCACGATTCCCGATTGCCCACATTTTGGACACCTAAGAAATAGCCACACAATACTCCATATTATACGTGCGGGTATTTGGGTGCTTCACTCTCACTCCTTCATATACTCCACATTTTCCTCTCGCTTGTTCAGAACTACTTGAATTTCACATAAGAGTAAATGTCTTGCCATCGATATAAAAGGGATAGGGATATATAGCACAGTAGGTATACATAGGAAGGGGTAGTACCTATATAAATATACTGGAAGTAGTAACCGTTATAGAAACTCATATACTCGTACTCGTACTCGTACTCGGGCTCCAACTCATACACGGCCATTGCCATTCCATACATTGCACATACACATACTTTACATTTGACACAGAAGAGAAACTCGAAAGAGAAAAATACTCCAAGAGTCACACGAGGAGAGGGAAAAGGAAGAATGAGCGAAAGAATGAAGGAAAGCAGAAGAATGCTGGGAAAGTAATAGAAAAGCGAAGAAAGCGAAGTGGTCGCACTGGCCCGCATTGCATTTTGTTAGAGAGTCCAGTGCAGTGTAGTGGTGAAGGAATAACTACCACTCGTTTCTTTCCACTCTGTTCTTCGTCAGTAAGAAAAGTGAGAAGCCATTAGGAGACCAAATGAAGGTTCTCTCTCTCTCCTGCCCAACGACCATCCCGTCATTTTTCATCGTCTCTGCTTTTATGTACACACACCAGCACCACCACCACCACCAGCACCACCACTACACATACCTTCCATCCATGTGAGTCCATGTCGTCCATCGTCCATCGCATCGTCCATTCACTTCCTCCAGCCCATATCTTTCTTTCTTTCTTCATGCATACCGCAAAAAGTCCATTGTACGTGTGAGAGTTTGTGTGGAGTAACATTTTCCACATTATCCGTTCCGCTTACGTAATCAAACATACAAACACTTGGTAGACGAACTTCAGTAACTCAAGTCATAAAATGGATGTGAGCATCCGTACCGTACCACACTACATATACATACATAGGTATACATATAAGCGGACGTAGGAAATACTTTACTCTCTTTTGGCTCTCTGGTTCCTGCCTCTCTGAATCTCAACCTGAAACCAACGCAAGGCAGCGTTAGAGTTACGGCCAAAGCATTATTCACTCAAAATATATTGGTTACACCTCACTGGTCATTTACTGGACAAAATATAAGACTCCTCTCTCCCAGTCTCACACCTTCAGGAAATTGCAACGCATCGCAGTCCTAAGGTAATAATCGCAATCGCAATCGTACACCTCGTCCAATCTATTTCTATCACACTCACACCTTGACTGGATCTGGATCTGGATCTGGATCTGGATCTGGATTCAAGCACCTGTGTAGAATCATATCATAGCATAGCACTAACGATAAGTACTTATATATACATACCTATATACATCTACCTACCTACCTACGTGTCTGAGTACAATGGTAATAATGGTAAAATCATTGCATCCCACAATCCCAGACGAACAGTGAAAAAATACAACAGGTTGCCTCGTTCGTCGTCTCCTCTCCTGCTCCTCTCCGACGCATCGTTATCCCCTTCTAAACCACTTTCTCTCAACCTACGTTTCCTCTACATGAATGTAGACTGAAAATTTATTTGTATTTACTACATAAATCTAAAGCTTAGTAGTACGTCCCTCGATCCAAGTCCTTCTTGTGCAATCCTTCACTATGATTTACGGAACTGTTGCTCGAGCTCGTAAATGAAATTTAAAAACGTACAGCAAACAAGGAGAAACAAGTACAATACCTGATAGTACAGATTACACGTACCTGCCTCAATTCACAGTCTCATACATTCCTTAAAAGGAAAAGTAAGGAAAAAAAAGTATGGGACAAATACGTAGGTAGGTTGATATCAACTTCAATTTCATTCCAATATCTGTACACATACATCTATTATATAGGAATACAATGTAGTCTCCACATACTTATGAAAGAGTACCTCGTTTACTCTCCCCATTCAATTCAATTCAGGTATGGAAGTTGACGTGGAAGACAAAGCGTACTAGTCTGTACCACGACCAACATCAACATCAACACCAACACTGACGCCAACGCCAATGCCAAAGCCAATGCCAAAGCCTGCACCGAAACCGAAACCGAAACCAAAACCAAAGCCAAAGCCAAAGCCAAGCCATGCAAGGGCGACAAAATAACCGTGGAGAATACATAAGGAAGGGAAAATAGAGTCACATAAATCCTAACAAAGCGTCGAAGCAAGAGATCAAAAGTTTGAGGCAGAAAAAAACGAGAGAGGAAACTTTACACATGTCACATATACGCGGAGGTAGGTACATGTATGTAGATGGATATAGACAAAGGAAACGGTGGGAAGGGAAAGTCCGCAAAGGAAAGGAAAGAGTGGAATAAGGAGCAGGGAATATGAGGGTACGGGAGAATGGGACGGAAACGTATGCCCACGAAGATTAAATCGTATAAATAGGACCCAAGTGAAAGATCTAACATAATACACAGGTGTTTCCACATGTAAGAACACCGTAAATGTCGAGTATTTACGTACGTGCGAGTGACAAATGTTGACAGGATGAAATCTAGAAAAATGATGGTGAAAAGAATGGGGAATAGGGACCTGGGTAGGAATACGTTCAACAAGATGAAAACCAACCAACTTGGTCAGTCAGTCAGTGAGGGACGCTTCAAATCACATGCAGTGACTCGTGAAACCATGCACATCGCATCACTTTCCCTTTACCTACTTACAATTTTACCTTAAAGTAAAAGGACGAGAAAATATCCGTCGAGAAAATTGGAAATTCAAACACAAGCAAGAGAAAACTGTGAAGGGAATAGGTTTTAACTAGTATGTATAGATAGATGGTCCAAGGAAAAAAGAACTTTGGGTACTTGAAATGGAGCGCATGACTTCACCGGATACACAAATATCCGTGAGAGTTTCCTTGGACTTCCTTTTCCGAGGTGTGAGGCGCCAGGAGTTCCCTTGGGTCTCCATGGATTGTCATCATCTTCAATTTTATTCACTTCTCCATGCTTGGGAAACATACTCAACAGGATTTTCCTCTGATAAATGCTGCATGGACACATAAAATTCACATTTACAATTTCTCACTCGAAACATACATATACACAGGTATGTATACCATTGTATAGATTATGTCTTCACGTTCTATCACCACGCGTATACGCACTCACACCTACATACATATACGGATCACCTTAGAAAAGTATCTATTTATGAAAGTGATTTAAATTTCACGTCAAAATTGACAAACGTCCTTCCCTCAGCCACCGAAGTATCTATCATCAGGCTTTCCCTCTAAATAAATAACAGCAAGAACGAATAAAGGATAAGTCACCGCACCATACCACAAAAAAACCAGTGCGTCCTACCTGTATATTATATTATATGGCTCTAACTTAATATAACGCAACAAATCCAATACATAAATATATCGTCGATAAAAGAAGCAAAATATGTTAACTGCAGTAGCTCGTTGCTAAGCATAGTGAATGCTTAGCGTGTAGCAATAACATTACCATTCTGCTTTAGGAGCCTGCTGCAGTTAACACATTTTGGATCTTGAACGATATTATGTATGTACAACTCTTCCAGCCTGTAATACGGGAGGAGGAAGAGGAAGCGTAGCGTATCTTGCAGTAAAACGGTCGACGTCTGGCATGAATGAGAGGACGTTTAAACGGGAAACGAAACAGACAACACAGCAATCACAACTGGTTGCTTTGAAGGTTCGGTTGCTCGTGCTGGTGTTGTTCCTGGTCCTGGTCCTGGTTCTAGTTCGGGGAAGAAATAACTTGTATCTTGGCCGTGGCCGTAGCCGTTGCTGTTCAGTAGATCACATCAAAAACCGAAGATCATCAAAGCAAAATGGTCTATTTCCATGTAAATCTAATGACACCACGAGTGCAAATACAAAGGAAGGAGAAACGGTGAGATGATCGACCTCCGGCAAAAGATTTTCCACGAGATTTTTTATTCTTTTTTTCAGGATACTGGCGTGTACTTCTGCTCTCCTCTTCCTATCCAATCTAACTTTCTTCCTGTTTTTGTTCGTGCGGGTGTTGTAAGTGATGCCGATGTCGTCGTCGTCGTCGTCCTCGTCCTCGTCTTCAACGCTACTCTCTCAATGTAGTTAGGTACATAGTAAGTCCGTAAATGCAGCACAATCACGTACGTACGAAGTAGGGACTGTAGTACATACAGGAATACATATATGTGTGTATATAGTAGGACTTGTTCCTTCCCTGGTTGGTCCTTTGCACGTTCATATATGTATCCGTAGGTACATCGGAGATTGCTACAACTCCCATCCTCCATGGTTTAACTTGACGTGTCTGTATCGTTTTTAGCATTGCATTGTATCCTGATCTCAAGTAGGTACCTATGTACATAATATGTATGCCTTGTCGACTTTGACTTTGAATCGAAAGTCGGTTGTATTTTTTTTCTAGTTTCTTTTACGTTACGTTACAGCGATGTCTGTATTTCCCAAAGGTATGCCGAGTAAAAACTGACTATTGTATTTTTGTTTGTACACTGGATATCATGTTGTGTTGTGTAGTATTTCTCTACGCCTTGGATGAGGATATCTGGAGTATGTAGGCAGCAATCATATCCAGAATTTCACGACTGCATAAATATATGTAAGGTTCCTATTCCGATACTGATACTGATACTGTACTGTGCGTTCATCTAATACTGTATAATGTTATGTTCCTCCGTATGTTGACTCTGAAGCATGAATGGCGAACTTTATACCCATATACAGATACTAGCCAATAATGCTCAAAATTCAAGTCGGAAAAATCCAGCATCAATACAAGATAAACATATAGAGGTAGTATGTATATGTAGATATATGTACATAGTTGCCAACGCACAGGAAAATAGTGATGTTGCCATGTAGGTACCTCGATATAGTTATTAGAATTTGAATTTTCTACACGTTTCTAAACTTTATACAATACATTATTGTAAACTTGAGACACGTAATACAGTCAATTTCTAGCCCGAGGCTTATCTAACACACACAAGTGTACTGAGAAAAAATCATGGAAGATATGAGGGACAAAGGAATTCATAAATCGTCATATCGCCGCGAAAACCAAATCGAAATCGTTTCTAATATTATTTACGAAGACGATATGGAGAGGAGGATGGTAAGTTGAAGTGGGGAAGGGAAAACCACGAGGACCCTGAGGTGCATATCTAGTCGCTTTCACAGTAATAAATTGTCATGTGTACACGACCTATTATGTCTTTTGTGGTTTTGTCCCCCTGTCCCGCATGCACGTGCATAAGTGTCTAGCTTCCTACTTGTACATCCATACCTATAGGGAACATGAATGGCTGCAAAAATTGCACTGATTTGTCGACTTGTGTCAGACAATGCGAATGTATTTGGTGCCATTAACATTCTACAGACTACATACATTTGTACAATGCGGGTTGGTTATTTTGATCAAGTATTACAAATGGTAAATTGCATTCATGATATCATTACTACCTACTACCACAAGTTTCCTTTTGGTTTCCGAACTACTAGCTAATACATATACATTGTTTGTATGCATAGGTATAAGGTATTGGTATAGGGACTTTCCAGTCGCTGGTGCTGGTATATTATATTAGTACTGGTTTAGCATTAGAAGAATTTTGACTACCACTACAATGGTTTAAATGATATCGAGCCATCAACTCAACAATATGATAGGAGCAAAAATGTATTATATCTATAAATGTATATAATAATATATGTATACGAAGAGCGATAGACACACAAGTACCTACCTAGTCGCCAGTTCATCCTGTTTTGACAATCTTGTTATTTTGATAGCATTCTAATTGGCTTTCTGACATGAGTGCGCAGTCTTTGTTGTGGTAAATAAGATGTAATCTGATTTAATTTGGCTCATGGATAAAAGATTGAACAAATGTCATTTTGTGAAAAGACGCAGGCAGGAACAATACATACTACTATATAGTCGACGAGGGGAGAATAGAAGGGAAAGGAAAGAGAAGAGAAAGAAGAGAGAGAGAGAGAGAGAGAGAGTGAAACGACTGACATACCTGAAAAGGATGAACCCAGCATGTGTGGATCAGCCTTAAGATAATGTCGACATCCTTTTGTGTTGTCATGTAGCCGAATGACACCCGAATCGCTCCAGTTGGCTTTCCATCGATCAAATCTTTCATATCACCACAGACATGTCCAGCCTGCATAGAGACACAAAGAATAATTACATTCTCTCTACTCATCAGATCACATGAGTAGCAACAGCCATATAGACATAGGTTTCATCTACAAAGCACGAGAAGCCCACGTACATACATATAGGATCTAGGATCGTAAATAAGGACAAGTGTACCACTAGCACAAAATTGGTTAATAACTCTTTTGAATTTTAACACGAACGACTCGTGGTTTCATCCACACTCTTCTCCAATGCAATCTCGCCATTTCGCATTTCGTTTTAACCTAAATGAAATAAATGCGTGAGTTGAACCTCCGCTCAGAGTAATTGAACTTATGAAGAAGAATCCCAGGAACTGTTGTAGTCAACCGCATCATGATCATGATCATGATCATACCCCACAAAATGTTTCTCTCGAGAGTACCTAAATGTAAACTGACTAGTGACTGAACCAGTCAAACTTGGAAACCAAAACAATAACGACTGCAAGGCTTATCACAATATTCCAACACACATTCCGCATGTCAACGTCAAAACAGATTTGTGAAAAAATGACGGGATGTTAGCCAGAAACAAGTTGGTCTTTTTAAACTTTATCTCCTACCACCAACATGTATAAAGACACTTGACAATTTGGCACACAAAACCTAATTGAGTCAGTGTGGTCGATTTAAACGCACAGAATGTAAAAGTCCCTTCATGATTTTGGTCAGCGTCAATTATCATCCGTAATCCCAGTTATGTCATGTCAGACCAAGGGGGAAACTCAAAGCCAAAGCCAAAGCTCAGAGAATCAGAGAATTTAGGATTTAATCCTTGTTGGATTATATTTGGTTAAGAGATATAAAAATCATTCATCGTTAACTCCTACTGAAATAAAGGGGTTTACACGCGTACAAACGATCACAGATACCTACATATGTAAATGTGTATGGGAAAATTATAATTAAGAAGCCGATGACATAAAAAACGTCATTTAGTACCCCAGGGGGTGAACAGTGGATTCTCATTGCACATGAGCTCTTGTTATCCCACACATGCATGGTAATTTATGGTAGTTGCCACACTTCTCTTTCAGCCCATTTTGTGTGTAAGTTATACAAATAATTATTTTTCGACACTATAGCACTAGCAAAAAAAATACTAGTAATATAAATACTGAATGTTCCCAATTGAATGAGCAGAGTGCCAGAACGTGAAATTGCACAGTTGATATACCACATGGAAATGATTTTCAAAATTTTACCACGCACATTGGCCACGCCACGCTCCACTCAAACTGTCCTAGTCTCATACGTTGTAGTTGTAGGAAAGAGTCAAGTAGGAAAACCAAGGAAGCCTTGCCTTCGTGGAATTATCATGGTTGAGCTGGGAAATGTACAGCTTGAGCAATTTTATGGTTCTACAATGTAAGTGAAGTTAAATTTGCGTTACCGAAAAACATGGAAAATTCATAGAGGGAAACTAGAAACCATGGAGACATAACAGAGGAGCAAGAGAGTAAGAGAGACATACATACATAGCTATAGTCATGCAGTGGAGAATTTTGTATGTAGACGTAGGCATTGGCATTGGCATTTAGACATTACATAGGAACACATACCTACTCCTGTCCCAAACCCCAACTGTAACTCAACCGTACCGTAACCGTACTGTACGCAACAAAGTAAGTATTCCGTATACTATTCACTTTGAAAGTTTTTCTTGGCTTTTACTTTTATCGTTGGAATATGGAATAGACTTTAGAAGGGTACAATTGAATTGGATAAAAGTAAATGCAGAAGAAAGTGGAAGAGAAAAGAGAGCAGTGAAAACCCATTTTTGAAGAGCCGGTAAAATAAATCCGCATGAATGCATGAATGAATTATGTTAGATATATGATGATAGTTACGTTGTTCCGCTACGCCATGTATATGTATATGTATCTCTCGATCCCCCTGCAACCACCCCCTCCCCAATTCATATACGAACAAGAGCTCCACACTCTCATACACTTTTTCCACACTTTCCGTACACTCTGTGCACAGACAGCGACAGGTACGCATTCTCGTTCAATTTCAAATCTATGACTAAGGTAACCCACCTTCTTAAATTCTTCTGGGCCGAGACCTCAAAAATTCCCATTTACAATCCAATGATTTCTATGAATTCCATGACATGGCTGGCGTGTTATAATGTATTACGCTACTTCTTGACTACATATATCTGGTTCAGCTGTTGGCTCCCCGACTCTGACTCCCACTCTGACTCTGGTCCTGGTTCTGGTTCTGGTTCTGGCTCTAGTTCTGGTTCTGGTTCTGGTTTTGGTTTTGGTTCTGGCTCTGGTTCTGGTGGAGTTGCATCTTAATGTGAGACATAGCAGGATGTCCCCACGTATATATCAGTGTCCGTCTGAACGTCACATTCGAATTCGTACTACAGTAGTAGCGTAGCGTATCCATAGAGTAACCCTACAATGAGCTATAACATAAAGAGCGACTCAACGAGTTGAATATCGTATGAATCTGAATCCCACTTCCCACCCCGGCACTTGCAGAACTGCAGAACCAGAAGTAAAATCATAGTCGTTCGTCGTTGGTGATACATGGCAGATAACTGCACACACAAGGCATTACCATTACAGATACTAACCTTTCCTTACTTTCACAGACCTTCCCCTCGACTAGCCTTACGCCTTACAATCATATAGCCACAAAATCATAGCCAAGTTCCCAGACAGCCTTTACTCCAACTCCTGTCACTATAAGAAACTACATATCCTCTACCTCCATCCATGCATCTATATTTCCCTTCGAAACTTTTTGCTACTATCTCGCATTCTACTCTACGACTACGGCAATGCATCTTCACGTTCACGTTTACGTTCACGATCACTTTCTCCCTTTTCTATGCCATTCTGCTTTTGTAATGATACGATTTTGCTCCATACTACAAATGTATGTATGTATGAATGTATGTATATTCGTGCATAAATACACTTGTAAATTTGATATACGCAGATGCAGCCTAGGTACCTACCTATATACTTAGTGTATATGTAGACATAAGGCATGTAGGTACATAGGTATAAAATTCGGTTTGACACATTGCATAGTGCATTTGTGTGTATGTGTGTGTTTGTGTCTGTCTCCTTGTGTACCCACGTTATCTAGCTCTCACAGCTTGTGAAAATGAAGCCAGTTCGCCGAGTAGGAAATAAATGGAGGGATCGCACCATATTGTACATGTATTTGTGGGTCTGGAGTTGAAGCCAGGGCTCAATTGCAATGAAGACGCTGTAGGTATGTGTAATGAAATGAATGCAAACACAGGCTTAGCTTAGCCTATAGGTTCTACATAGGCATCTCCTATATTGATGTTATTATGTTGCCCATCTTCCATCTATGCTCTGGAATCACAATCTCCGTCTGAATGATGCTGAAGAAGGACACGGTGAAGATTCGTGTAAGTTGAAATCTCTCTATTCCTTAGCTCTGCTCTACCTTTCCCTTGCATTTACCTTAGCATTTGCCTTTGCCTTTGCCTTTGCTTTTGCTTTTCCACTGCCATGCCACATCGCATCGTGTCGAGTCAATGTACGGTGTACGGCACACTGAGTGGGTTATCTCAGCCGTGGATGAAACGCTCACCGAAGTTAACCTAAGCAAAATTGAAATTGAAATATGTTGCAGAAAAAAGGAGAAAAACTCCTCTCTTCAATATTATACTTTTAATACAGACGAAAATAATGTGACAGGTCTTCCAGCTCCACATCCACATCCACAATGATATACGGCAGAGAGACGTAGAAATATTTTTTATTGCTTCTTCTGTCAAATCATGCATTATCTCTATCTCTATCTGAATCTCGCGATTTGGAATTTTGACATTAGGAGAACGAAGGAGGGAGTAAGAAGAAGAAGAAGAAGTACAAGAAGGCGAAGGTAGGGCTGATCGAGCGAGTCCTAGTAGAATATAGAAGAAATCCAGAATCATGTAAATGTGCACGCTTCTCCGCGCTTCCTATGCTACGGTTCAAAGAATAAACAATACGATAGAAGCACAACTATCATAAAATACACATGTTCGTAAAAACTCGAGTAATTTTGATTTTGATCCACCTTCAATACCAAACCAACTTGCACACAGAATCTCATATGTACCGAGTCGAAGGCTGGGAAAAGTACCTACCTACCTAAGGAGAACTTACAGCAAAATTTCGGAGTCGGCAGGAAGGACTTGAGCATTGTGAGCGTGTAGAATTTAGTAGACCATGGGCTGATGATATTGAGACGTTGAGACCAACCGTATCCAATTTCAATTATGTTACGAAACGATACAATTGCAGCCGTAAGATTTCAAA
>JAAXYX010005371.1:0-10980 GCA_036851915.1 Ptenothrix huangshanensis | reverse complement strand
GTAATTAATCACTCATATTTAAATCTCGATCTCGACTTAAAAAGTTCGAGATTCGAGATCGAGATTTAGCCTCGAGATCTCGAAATTTTCGAGATCGAGATCTCGCGATTGGATTCCCTAACTACAGTAGGAAAGTTAGACTTTTTTCAAATATTTCTAATTAAAAACCACCAGCAAATAAAAGAACGTCAATAGAAAAAATTAGAAATTTCAAAAGTGTAAAATGCTCTAGCAAAAATGTTAATTTGATAAATTACGCCATAGATGCTCATTTGTTTTGCACTCAACTAGCAACTCATTTGTCAGTGAGTAGCGGCAAAATCCCTTTCACTCAACTTACTGAGTGCAAAGGGTAGAACTCTTTCAATTCTTCACCCACTGAGTGAGCCCACTGCCCATCTGTAAATTACGCCCTTTCAAAGAACTTTAATTTCAAAAATTGCGCCCTTTCAATAAGTCTTAATTTGAAAAATTATGCTATTTCAACAAGTGTTACTTTAAAAATTGAGCCATTTCAAAAAGGGTTAATGTGAAAAATTACGCCCTTTTAAAAATGTTTATTCAAAAAATTTCTCCGTTTCTTGAAGTCTTAATTTCAAAAATTGTGAGATTTCAAAAAGTGTTAATTGGAAAAATAGCGACATTCTAAAAGTATAAATTTCAAAATTAGCCCTTTTCAAAAACGTGGTACTTGTAAAAATTTACAATTTTTTAATTTCCAAAACTTCTCTTTTTTAAAAAGGACTTTGAAAAATTGCACCACACAAAAATGCGTTAATTTAAAAAATTACGCCCTTTCAAAAGGAGTAAATTCGAAAACATTCGTTAAAACATCTTCTCAAATTCAGTACCACGTACATACGTCTGTGATAGTTTCGTCAGAATCGTATAAAATGTTTCTGTAAGACTTTTCAAAAGTATTTCTGAAATCCACTGAAAATTTCGCACCGGCTTCGCGACGCCTAGAATCATTCCTGACTGCAAACAGAATGTTTGAAGTTAATTTTCATGATGATACATTAGAATCCATACGTTATAGAGTGCATCCGTTGCCGAAGGGAAAAGAGGTACTATTTTTGACTTTAAGCCTTCGTTAATGCCATCTTTAAGACTGGCGATGTGAACTGAACTGGTATTGACTTTTTCCCCTCCAAAGATAAGTAAATAACCACCAGAACCTGTAAGAGCCGCGTTTCTGAAATCAATCAGTCAATCAGTCAATACATTTGTAACGCGTATGAATCGCCTAAAATTGAAATTGAATGGACATAGCTTTCGTAGGTGAAGAGTCAAAATTGCCTAAATCCAAATGCTGAGATGCTAAAAGCAGCATCAACTAAATCCAAAAACAGTTACATTGCAAAAAATGTATTTAGATCGCTTACCACTTTTGAAAATTGTATTTAGAACGTTTTGCATTTTTTAAAAATTAGATTTGCAACGTGAAACTCAAATTGAAAAGTGTATTTAGGACGACTAGCACTTTTGAAAAACTTATGTAGAACGTTTTTCACTTTTTGAAAATTGTATGCAGAACCTTGTGCTCTTTTTGAGAAAAAGGTTCTGAAAAATTTTGCTCTGATTAAATGTAATTTATTCAGAATGTTTTGCGCCTTTTCAAAAGAGTGTAATTAGAGCAATTTTGCACTTTTTGTAAAGTCGTAATAAGGACAATGAGCTCTTTTAAAAAGTGCATTTAAAACGTTTTGTCCTATTTTAAAACAGTGCAATCACACCAATTGACAACTTTTTAAAATGCTGTAATTAGAATGTTTTGAATTTTTTGAAATTCGTAAGTAGAGCTTTTTGCGCTTGTTAAAAATGTTGTTAAGAACGACCAGCTCTTTTTGAAAAGTGTATGTACAACGTTTTGCTTCTTTTCCAAGAATTCCAATCGCACAAAATTTCCCTTTTAAAAAGGCGTAACTGGAATATTCTGGACTTTTTGAAAATTGCATTAAGAAAGTTTTGCAATTTTAAAAAAAGTTACTTACTAATCATTTAGTAAATATTTAAGCTACTTAAACATGTATTAGTAATGCTTGTAACTCATGAATGTAACTCATTTAGCTTTAAGACACTTTGGAATTTCAGTCATTATTACAGGCATTTACATTTAGTTCATTTTGACCTTTCACGGACGATTTGCATACTAATTGCACACAATTGAAATAATTAAATACTATAAAAATATAAATATTTATGCATTTTGTACTACAAAAACATAAAAGGCATAAACATACAAAAATCTGTTGGGAAAGTCGGGAAATTCTGCTATAAGGATATCAGCAGCCTGAGGAGTACCCAGAACGTGATAATAAATTTGGGAGTTATCAGTAATACCCACTCGCTTTTCCAGTTCTGAATTTGGGGGACGGTAACGCTGTAAACCAAAACCAAATTAATGAACAGCAATTAGTCTTTTGAATTTGATGGATTTAATTGATGAAATCGTGTAATAGTAGAAATTAATTTTAAAAAACAAATTGAGTCCAAAGAAAAAATCCTAAGCTATCCTAAGCATTATTGATTAAAGATCCATTCAGAACTAACGAGCAACAATATGACAGCAATATTTGTTTTTGAACTTACCTTAAGAAGAAACTCAAAATTGCTTTTTGCTAACTTATTGCGAATGCTCATTTTCCTTCGCTTACATACAGTCGTGTACAAAATATAAATTACGCTTTTTCAAAAAAATGTAAACAACAACAACTGCACGTTTTTGAAACGTATCGTGAAAAAGAAAAATTGCACTTTTTTCCAAAAATGTAAAAACCAAGAATTAAAAGTTTTCAAAACGTACTCGTGATAAATAATAATTGGAATTACTCTTTAAAAAGTATTTAAAGCAAAAAATAAATCCTTCCAAAAATTTTAAAAAAATTATTTTACACTTTAAAAAAGTGCATAATAGTAAATGCACAATTAAAAAATGCAAAAAATTATTTATTTAGTCAATTGTTATTTGAAAAAATGTCAGAATTGTTGTGAAAAAATGTCAACTGTAAAAATTAGCATAAAAAGTGCCATTTAAAACCCCCAATATCAGATTTTGAGCCGAATTTTCGAAGTTTGTGAAATTCATGAGAGCGAACGAAAATGAACATGTGCAATATTATCTTAAGTAGCTTCGAGTTTTTTCATTTGCTCAATTTAAAAAATGTTGATTTCAAATTCTCGCCGAGCAACGTAGAATTTTGCTCGTAAGTGTTGTTACGACTACAGATACATGTGTAATTATATTGATCATTGAATTTAAACTACTATCTTTTCTTTAAAGGACAGTGTCAAATATTTTTTTTTTTATTTTTTTTTATTTTTTTATATTTGACTGTGTTTCTCTCTTACCGCATAAAAGAGTCCCTTATTGTCTTCAGACCATTGGAGACCAGGCCATTTGGAATTTAGAAGAACATCAGGTAAGTTTTGACCGGTGGTAGCGTTCATAATACGAACCACTTTCCAGTCAGATCCTTTTTCTGCGAGGGCATATGCAAATAATTCTCCATTGCCGCTGAATGTGTAAGAATCAAGAGCAATAGTGCCTTCTGCAGAAAGTTTATTGAGATCGAGAAAGACTCTGGCGGGTCCATTCAGGCTGTCTTGGACGTACATTACTCTACACCATAGAAATAAGAAATTAAAAAAATGTTAATTAAAAAGTTAAATTAAATTCTGTCATTAGTATTATTTTGAATATTGTCAACAAGAACCTTTGATTTTGTAGCCCCGTATTCATAAACTTGTAGTATTTTTTGCCAATTCTTTCTGGCGATGAATGTTTCGGGTAATTCCAAGCATTTGTTATCCTTTTACGAATTTCCTCCCTAGAAGGACCTTCCCTTAAAAAGGATTCGGTTAACTCTACTTGCTTCCGGACGAACTCTTTGGTTTCACTGGAGATAGTGTCCTCCAGCCACCTGTAAGGATCTGCTATCTTTATGTAAACACAAAAAGACATAAATTAACCTTAATGAGCTAAAGCAATAATATTGGAATGACTTTCAGTATAATTATATATCAATTAAAATTAAAAATTGTTCAAATTTTACAATTATAAATCTATACCGACGATATTCTCAACAATTTTTAGAGTTAGGCATGAAAGATCAAAACTAATTAACCTTCTCACAAGGTATCATTTTGGAAAATAGGCTCTTTATTAACATTTCATAGCAAAAGAATAAGTAACACCAGCAAAAAAATCTGCTTTTTGCGTTTGAAAATTGGTTTTTTCACCTTTCAAAATGCTAAAAATACTATTTTTTCGTAAAATTGAAAACATAATGCTTTTTTCGCGCTGAAAATGCATTTAATGCCTTTTTAAATCACATTTTTCAAATACGTAATAGTATTTCAAAGTTTATTGAAAAATATTTAAAAATTTTGACTTTCGGAAGCTACAATGTATAAAACAATTTAAAGACTGTCAAAGGCAAATAAACCTTGAAACTCTGAAAATGTGGTTCAAAATACTGAGATAATAATTTTTCAGCACGGAAAGGCTAAAAATACTTTTTTGGAGCTCAAAATGCTTTTGGTGTTTTTTCAAAAAAATATTCTGTCGTTGGACCAGCAAGCTTAAAAACGATGAGACGACCATACAAATGCTTTGAAATGCTTTTTATGCTTTATTATTTCCTGGTTGTAGTAATAATTTAGTAAATATTGCAAATGCAATGAATACCTTGGTTCCAAAATAATTGTCGACAACACTCAAATCCCTCCGCACCTCTGGATAGTTAATCCGGAGAGTACTTGCTGCAAGTAGGAATGGCAGAACTACGTTTTTGTGTATGAACCCCATGATTTCTCAACAACGTATCATTAGTAGAGCGGCACGATTCAAAATTTTAAAGCACTTTACATATTAAAATTTGAAGTCTAAATCTAAAAATGAGAAAGATTTTAATCGAAAGACCGATCAGAGAAGAGTAAATTCTATCTTTTCTCAACGGAGCGATTGCTGATGGCCATCGCTAGTAATTATTGCTTGATTGCGTACGTGACTTCTTCGGAGGAAGTCAAAAGTAATTAAACTTGATTGACGGAATTTGCTAGCTTGCATTTATTGCTGCATTTGCTTGTGCTAGTATGTATGTTCCATGGGAGCTTGATTTTAAAAGTGACCTAATTTGCAGCATTAGATTGAAATAATATTTTGTTCTTAATTAAATACATACATATAACTAATGCATGCTCTTCTCATAACAATATACATTAATACATACAGTGGTCGAAATAGTATTTTGTACGGATGCAAAGTTCGTATATGTAATTTTTGCTGGACTTATCAAAGCTGTATTGGTACAATAATTGAATTAGTTGGAAAATTATAGTAAAACAAAATGATACTTTGTGTCTTGCTAATTAGCATGAAACACTGAAAGCCACAGCACAGTGCACACGGCTAGGGATGGCCAATTTTTATTTTTTATTCCCAGGGCATAAAAACACAATCCTTCCAGCCATATTTTTACAAAATTCGGGGAATTTTCCCTGCAAAAATAAATTCCCAAAAAATTCCTAATATTACCAAAATTCCTACCAAAGTTCGTAACATTTTTAATTTTTTGATTGAATCACTCTTGTTTTTAATATGCCCAGTATAACAGACTTTTGTAGTACACTAGAGTACGATATCTTAATTGAACTACATTATGAGGTTTCACCGTTGCATTTATCTTGAAAATATAAGTTAATTGCTGGGGATTGTCTTCGTGGTAGACTCTGTAAATTTCAGGCTTAATGTCTGGGCCAAAAAGGCATAAATGTCTACATCTTCTTCAATCTGAAAACACAGCAGTACATAATTAAGTTATCTCTGACTTTTACTAAAACGAATTAAGCTCAACTATTGTATTGAGATGGTATGGTATTTATACATTCTAGTAAGAAAAAGAGAAAAACTTTTACCCTTTTAGATGTGGGTTTTCCTGCAAAATGGCCAGCTTTCACGTCCACACGAAGCAGTAATGGGTTAGTCTGAAAAGTAGATATAATTACCGAAATATACAGGAATATCGTTGTATGTATGCTATTGCCGCATTTTCATTTTCATTTCCTCAAAGTAACTGAATACAATTTATTTTTAATATGACTGTGTCAGTGGCGATTCTAGAGGTAGGCTAAGCAGGCGCTCGCCTATGTAAGGCTTCAACGGTTTTCAGAATTTATTCAGATTAAAAGGATTCCAAATTAGTTTTTCAAGTCAACGCTTTCTGAAACAATCTAATTTTTCCTCCGTTTAAAAAATTCTTATTTTTTCCCCAATTACCATAAATTAAAAAGTCAAGTTTTTCCAAGCATCCCTATTGAAAATTAAACATCGTTACCAAGTTTTACAATTAACACTTTTTTGAGAAGGACTAATTTTGAAATTAATTCTTTTAGGAAGGGCGCGATTTTTCGAAGTATGTAACACTTTTTGAAAAGGCTCGATTTTTGTATCTAATACTTTTTGAAATAGCACAATTTGTGAAATCAAAATCTCTTGACAGGGCTAAATTTTTGAAATACAATTTTTGAAAGCGCAAAAATGTTAAAATTATCGCATTTTCAAGTGGCTAAATTTTTCCAATTAACATATTTTGAAAGTGTGGAATTTTTGAAATTAACTTTTTCAAATCGCGCATTTGTTTTGAAGCGCGCAATTTTCGAAAATAACACTTTTGGAAAGTGCGAAATTTTTCCAGTGTACAGTTTATGAAATAATGGAATTGCTTCAATTAACGCTTCTTGAAAGGGCCACAAAACCCGACTCTTAAGCAAAATTTTCTAGAATCGCCTCTAGACGGTAGTTTTTCAAGAAAAAAAGAATAAAATGGAGATTCTACCTGTCTAGGATCCCGTCCGATGGTGTGTTGTAGCTCTGCAATATATTTGTAGGAATGGGCTGGAACGACACGATCATCGTGGCCGGCAGTTGTCACCAGTACAGCGGGATATTGAGCACCTTGAGTTGTTGGGAAGCGAATATTGTGAAGCGGAGAGTATTTAATGAGATTCTGGAAGTCACTCTTAATCTCTGAGCATCCGAATTCCGGACACCAGGCGTATCCAATCGTGAACTTTTGAAATCGCAACATGTCCATTACACTGAAAGTTAACAATCCAAGTTCACGTTTACAAGGAAATAACACTAAGGCGGCATCATTTTTGAATTAATAACGTTCTTCCTAGACGGCATAAAGTTTGAACATAATTAATTAGTAATTATTTAATTTTAATCTTATTACCCAACTTGAGCTATAGCTGCACCGTACAATTCTGGTCTTTGATTAACAGAAGCAGCTACTAACAAGCCTCCATTGGAAGCACCTTTAATAGTTAGCTTTGATGCGCTTGTGTATTTATTTTGAATCAAGTACTCAGCTGCTGCCTGGAAATCGTCAAAGACATTCTGCTTGTTTTGGAGACTGCCAGCTTCGTGCCATTTTTCACCGTATTCTCTGCAAGATTTTAATTATTAAATGATTCAGTAGATTTTTTTTGTGTACTAATAGGCCTGGACAAAACTAGATCTCATCTAATGTTTAAAACAAAACTGCATCCCTTTTAGTGCAAAGTAGGTATAAAAATTGCGTCTTTTCATTCCGTAAATTAAAAAACTATGGCATTTTCGTGCAAATTAAAAATAAATGTGCCTTTTTTGGCGTGACTTAAAACAAAAAATTGGGTCGTTTTGTGTAAATTAAAAAAACCGCGCTTTTTCCGCGTAATTTTTTAAAAACTGCGTCGTTTTCTATAATTTTAAACTAATCCACGACTTTTTGGTGCAAATTTTAAAAAAAACTGCGTCGTTTTCTGTAAATTTAAAAAACAGCGCCTTTTCTGAGTAAATTAAAAAACTGTGCCGTTTTCGCGTAAACGGTGGTTTTCTTTTAAAAAACGCGTCTTTTTCGTGTTAACTTTTAAAAAACTGGGCCATTTTAGTGTAACGTAAATAAAATTGCTTCGTTTTCTGTAAATTAAAAAAACGGCGTTATTTTCGAGTAAAAAAATCTTGTCACAAATTCTTGTGGCAAATCTTAAAGATAGACAGAATATTTTTAAGAATCCTTTGTGGTCAATGTGGCCTACGCATAGTTACCCTACTGTAATGATCACGTTCAAATGCTCAAAGCAACGAGCACGTTTAAAAGAACTGAACACTCTTAATAGACTCAAATACACAATTTTATAATCTCTTACCCGCCTCCTCTGAGATTTGCTTGTGCATAAATTCCATTAAAGTTGTCGACAAAAGCTAAGTTGCTGGGGCAGAACTCGGGAAGGAGAACAACATTAAATCCTCCGTATCCGTACAAAAGAACCGGTGCAGTTCCGTCTAAAGGTACATTCTAAAAGAATTTGTCAGTAGTAATTATGTAATTACTAATTACCTTGAGGATATATAAGACCATCATTTTTTACCAGAATTCAGTTGAATAATGTGAACCCGTTTACCTTTTTACGAAGGATGTACATGGAAATGAGCGTTCCATCTTTGCTGGGGTAAAAGATTTGTTCGTTGATATAGGCTTTTAAATCTGTGTTTGCCACCGACATTTGATTTATAACCTTAAAAAATACAAGTAGATAAATGACAACAATTAATTGCCGTTGGAATTCGAAACCATCTACAAAATAATTTCTACTTATTCAAGGATTTTTTTCTAAGCAGGGTTTTTTTTCGTTTTGGACTAGAAAAACATTGTCTTAACCAGTGTAAAATAAAAAAAATTGCATCTTATCTATTGTAATTAGTAATTATATTATAAAAAAATTTTGTCTTTTCCGTATCAATTAAAAAAACTAACGATGCGTTGTTTTCGGGCTAATTTAAAATAAACAGTCCCGTTTTTGCGCAAATTTAAAAAAACTGCCTCGTTTTCGCGTAAATTATAAAAATAATTGAACCTTTTCAGTGTAAATTTTTAAAAAACTGTGTGGTTTTCGTGAAAATTAAAGTAAATTGAGTCGTTTTGGTGTACATTTTAAAAATTCCGCCTTTTCCTTGTAAATTAAAAAAAACCACGCCGTTTCGTGCAAATCTTATAAAAATAAGTGCATTTTTAAAAATCCTTTGTAGGCCTACACCTCGTGTTGGAAAAATTGGGATCGCTAATGACTTACTTTGCACACTGCTAACCCATCAACTAGACAACGATACCCAATTCCAGGCGAAAGTAAGTTTTGAAGAATAAAAAAGAATTCTTTGTCATCATTTGTTTCACGGGTGAAGCTGGAAATACTTCCTGCAGGCAATGCAATCTTCTGAATTAACGCGGCAGTTTTCAAACTTCGTAGCTCCAACGTATGTTTCACATCTTCGAGGTAGCACACAAGGAGTTTGTCTCTGTAAAATGAGATATGATCATATTATGAAATAAGTCATTTTTTTGGCTAGCATGTTAGACATTTTTTTGGAAATTGGATTTGGAAAAATATTGGAACTTACGTAGCCACCACAGAAACGAAACTGATGACATTTTTAGGATGTTCTGGCAAGAAGGTGGAAAACAAGGAGTATTGTCCAATGTCGGTAGCATTCGCTGTTGCTGTAGAGACTGTCGTATTCCTCACATTTGTATCAACGTCAACTGTAATCAGCCTATGGTTAGGAGCATCTTTATTTGTTTGAAACAGGAAAGTTGAGCCTATGTTAGTCACGTACTACAGGAGAAAATGAATAAATCGTAATGATTATAAATACAACTATGTAATTAGTAGACTGTAGTTAATAGTAATAAGTAATAATTGCAAACAGAATTTTTTTTCAAATTAATTTTCAAGATGGGACAAGAATTAGAATAATACTCATACGATATAGACTGCATCAGTTCCCGATGGGAAAAGTGGTACTATTTTTGATTTCAAGTCTTTATCAATGCCATCTTTAAGACTGGCTATGTAAACTGAACTGGCGTTGTATACTTCCGATCCAAAAATGATTAAATAACCACCACAATCCGTAACGACGGCGTGTCTGAAATCAATCCACCAGTCAAGAAAAATTGTAGCATTAATAGTCAGCATTTAATATTTTGTTGTTGTTTTATGTTATCAAGCCCCTCAATAACCTGAAATGGAAGGTAAAAAAGTCGAATATGTACGCATAACCTAAACTCTGCTATCTAAACTTAAAAATATTTTTAAAGGACTTTGAAAAATTAAAAACGGAGTCATTGTGGCATTTGAAGGGATCAAAAAATATTTCAGCATGGCAATGTCAGAATCAAAAACGGAGTTATACACTATTGGTCAAAACTTCAGAATTTCAAAATTTTAAAAAGTCATAGAAGGCATTTTTCAAAGTTAAAAAAGCACTTTTCTCGTCGCCTTTCTGATTACACATGATTGCAATAATGAAATATTGTAAAAGATACAAACGTACAAACTTCTCTTGGGAATGTAGGGAAAGTCTGCTATGAGGATATCGTCGGTTTGAGGAGTACCCAAAACGTGATAATAAATTTTGGAGTTTTCAGTAACGACCACTTGCTGTTCCGAATTCTTTGAAGGATAACGCTGTAAACCAAAACCAAATTAAATTTACAGTCATTAGTGGTTTGAAAAAATATGGCGAAATCACTTTATGAAGTAATAATACTTATGTTGTTAAAAATTGATTATGAAAAAGACTAAATCCTAGGAATAAACTTAAGCAGTATTTTAGAGGTTCATAACTAACGATAAGTGTTGTTACGAATATTTACATATCGTCGTTGAAGAGTGAAAAAGAGCTAAATGCATTATGCCCCGTGCGGAGCATAATGCATGCTGAACTGATAGTAATGCAATTAGTATTCGGCTTAAGGGGCCAGATGCATTTAGCTCTTTTTCACCCTTCAACGACGATATGTCGTCGATGAAGAGTCAAAATGAGTTAATTATATCTAAAACAAGGTACGTGTATGTTTCGTCCCCGACGAATTCGTCCCCTCACCACTCGTCCCCGACGAATTCGTCCCCGACTTCACTCGTCCCCAACTT
>JAAXYX010005370.1:0-10981 GCA_036851915.1 Ptenothrix huangshanensis | reverse complement strand
TGCATGTTTTGCGACACTTACAGTACAGTCCTATGCAAGAGTAAGAATGTTACTGCGGGTCTGGTCCACTAGGTAGTTCATTGGATTGGAGTATGGCAGTATGGTATTGTAGTTTAGCTGTGGAGGTAAGGAAGATGAGATGAAGACAGGAGGATGTGGATATGGATGTAAAGTCTGCAATACATAATTCTCACTCACACCAAAAGCAAAGGATTTGTGCTGTGTAGGTATACTTAATGCTTGCCGTCAACCGTCATCCTAAAAGAATTATGACAGGGAAGTTAAGGGAGCACTCGGCAAACAAGATAAGTCGACACATGGGCTATCTGTTACCATGCAATAGAATATCAGAAGACTTAGAAGACAATGCCATAAGCAAAAAGTAGGCAGTATTGAAATGATTGCGCGTGTAAAAAAACATGCACTTGTACTTACTTTATCCCACTCGGCTACTTTTGGAGGATCAACAACGAAAAGGCAAAGTGAAGCAAAGGAAGCAAGCAATGTGAGGAAAGTGAACGGCTGACTGGCAGAGTCAGAACGTAAAAAGGAAAAGGGAAAAAGGCAAAATATTTGAAGGATGATAGGGATAGCATACATTGCATTGATGGCACTGCAGACTGCAAGGGATGATGCTTTTGCTTTTGGTTCAAGCAACTGCCAATGTGCTCAGTGCTTCAGTTTATTCGTAACCGTCGTCTCGACCACTTCACGTATTGCATTGTGTCCAAGTGTGGCAAGCCAGTCTCGCCGTTGAAGTTGAAGCAACGTGCCCAGCACAAAGTACAACCGTCACTACAAACACAAACTGTCAGTCGTCGACAAGCAAACAAACCACTATTTCCAGCATTTACCATTACCACACAACTCATATATTACTTACCTGGATTTCAGGCTTCCCCTTAATTGCCTTTTCCCCTTCCACTTCAAACTTCCATTCCCACCTTTATCATCACGTAAGTTCACTTACTCTTTTCACTCTCTTATATTTGAATAGTTTCATCAATGATCGTATTTTAACTACCTTCCAAATGTACTATTTGTACCTGTAAATAGTACATAAGTGCCAAATTCGCTCAAACAAACCACAAAATAAGTCAATAATTACGAGGACACTAATATTAGTAGCTAAAATTATTAATATTGTTTTGTTTTGCTTTGCCATGAGTTATGGTAATCGTAAATTAACTGTTCTTGGCAAATAACATTTAGTTGAATAGTGGTCTTTGAATGAGGTCCATCCGGCACCGGCTAAAGCCTGGAAAAATAGTAAAGCCATTATTTCTAGATGGTTAACTTGAGAAGGATAAAATCGCTTGAATATAGTGTCATCTCATGAATGTAATATGAGGTCATGTATGAGACAAGGTTAACGCATGAGTAGGTTAATTAAACTCTTGAAGAAACTTTGTCGTTTAATAGTTGATAAAATGCGTAAATACTGGAAAAGAGGATGGCCGTGTGTTAGCGTTAGCAAAACACTGCCTTTTAGCGGTCACTCGACAGTTCAGTTGAACTTGCAGTTTTTATCTCTCGTTTTTATGTCTTTGCTGAAGTTCGTTAGACAGGAATGGTTGATTGTGCGAGTTTGTCGTTGAATGTTTGTTGTTAGATGGTAGGTATTTTTTTATCTTGTTTCGTGTATAGAGGTTTCGTAAATATTTCCTTAAGGTATTTATTTTACTTTACCTGTTTGATACTAGGCGTATCAAAAGTATTTTTGCGGTGTCATTTGTAAGTTGTAACTTTTGACTTTGTGAGTGGTGGCAACTGATGACTGAGGACTGACTGTAGAGGCTATTAACTGCCGTCAACATTTAACGTTAACTGAGTTACGAAACCGGTTGCATTCGTTGCATGCATTATGTGTCGCTTAAATTATTGAATGTCAAATCGTCAAATGGTGTCAATTTTCATTTGGTAAAGAAGGGAATCGTGTATAAATTGGAATTTGTAAAGTAAAGCAGACTTATAGATAAAACTTGCATATTTTCTTTACTCTAATGCATAGTGGTATGCGATTTGTAAAATTAAAATTGTTATGTTGTCTTTTCGTCATTTTCATCTATTTTCACTCTATTTATGGTATGCACGTTGCATACTATAAACAACCTGGTGCATACATACTGTTAGGCCTTCATACCTAATGCTTGTCAGGTCTTCCGCTGAGAGTACTTGGAACACGTAGGTATTTATTCTGGTAGGTAACCTATGTAATGTTTAAGGTGTGCGTTAAGGCATTGATACTTTGAACTTGAACTAAATGTACTCAATTTATTTAATGCAAAAGTGTATTGGAACTATTTTTTTATAGTCAGTGGTGTATTTAAAAGGTAAAATGCTTATACAATTCCAGTTGCATGCAAATACACTGTCGTCCGTTCCGTGCTTGTACGACGTTTAGCTATGAATTAAATAATTATAATTATGTGTAAAAGCTATCGAATCATGAGGTGAATGCGTGCATGCATAATTATACCCAAAATTCCTAGTACGTGCGGTACATCTGTTTATTTTAAGGGCGTGTGAGAGTAGTGGAGAGTTTGATAAAGTTCCGAGTAGTCTATACTTATTTCGGAGTTCGTAATAGTAACGGTTTACTCCAACTACGAAAATGAAATTTATGATGGAATGAACTGTCTAGTAGTTGGTAGAGATTTTCCATTGTCATTGTATATTGTTAAGCGTAATTATTCCATTTGCTTTAAGTGTGGAGATAACAATTTGGAAGCTAAAACATTTATGTAATTCAAGTTCACATAGCCATGTGCACATGGTAATATGTTGGATTTTATGCATTCAACGATGTGTTCAATTTTAACTGCAGAATTCCCAGTCAGAACAACGAGCAACAACAGCGTATCAGTACCTACCATCTATAAAACTTGGAGCTCGAGCGTGTGAACTTTTCCGTATGAGTTCCAACGTATGCATGGATTTTCCTAGCACTCATGTAAGTATATAATTATTGATAAATATAATTAATTAATATATTAAGTTCAGTGTCAATTAACCTTTTTCATTTTTATCACAATCACACTAAACGCTAACATCCATTCTTTTAGAACCTATTGTGCTTAACTTTATCTTGTTGTCCTGTCGTGTCGGTATTGGTTTGTCTAGATATTGTGATTAGCGTCCTAGAATTACTGTTGCTTGCAAATACCTTTTGACATGGCATGACGCGTGCTTCTACATTATTTTTATTTTATTTCCCATTTGTTCTAGCTACAATCTGGGTATCTTCTAGTATGATTGGAATTTTTTAATTTCATTCAAAAGTCAAAGTTGCTCAACCACCCACCTTGTCAACTAAAACTGTCATCGAATAATTTTGTTATCATCGACGATACCTTGCAGATTGTGAATTAAAGCCAAATATAATTTACGATGATAAGTTGATAAGTTAACAATTAAGTTGGGAAATAGAGCCTTTGCTGGGGATCGAAGTACATATTGGATTTGGAAATTCCCCTGTGCCCTGCCTGCCCGTGTGTGTAGTTGTTTTGTTGTGCAAAAAAGTGTTGTGGCTGTGATGTTCGTGATCGTCGAAGGAGATGTATTGGAGTTGTTGAGATTGTAGTTCTAAAAATATACGAAATTGTGGGAGGAAAAAAGATCATGAAAAAAAGTGTGCATACAGAATATTAATGTGAAGAGTGAAGTTTAAGGGTGGAATAATATTATTTTGTGTATAGATCCTTCGCCAAGATAGATAGATACTTCTATCAAGTCCGTAAATAGAAGCATTCAAAAAACATTGAGACTGGATACAACGAGGGAGAAGTGCAAGAGCTTACTTATTTACTATATTTACCTTTTTATTGCGGGTACTGTTCGTGGCGTTACGTTGAACGTAGCGTCGCTACCAAATTAAGACACAAGATCAAGGAAATTTCTTGAAGGGGTATCATGGCTTTACACGATAATGTTGGCGTTGGAGATTTTGTTCTCCTGGATAGAATTACCCTCGATGATTTTTGTGGAAATCTTCATACAAGGTAAAATTTATTTTACAGTTGTTTATTTATGTATATATAGTTACAAATTACGATTTACGTTAATTACCTCATAGCTGTATAATTGTATGCGGTTAGTGACAACAACTTACGTAGCAGTTATTTATAAAGTTCATAAATATAGACGTTAATAATAACACATGAGGTCACTTGATTAGTGCAGGGTTGAAGTTGAACTTGAGTATTGAATTAAACCAGCCAACATCTTGGTAAGCACTATCGTGAGCCCGCTTTAAATGAAAAATCATTAAATTTTATAAACATCATCTATGATGTCACAAATTGCTTCCAATCACATTAAAATCCTCATTGTAGTTGTAGTTGGTACTGTTGTAGTAAAGTAAATTCTTTTTATTAAGACATGATCTCGAAAACAAAGGCATAACGTTGTAATAGTCTTTTATTTCCCATCGTAGCATTACAAATTAAAGGGCCATAATAATAATGATCGATCCTTCGAAAGACTGAAGCCATAATGATGTTATAGCGCTATTCAGAATGCAAAATCAACCCATATAATTACATAGGTATCTGTATGCAATGTTGAATATTCATCGTGACCGATTTCCTTTGTACTCATTACGTCATTGTTTTCTAAAGTAATATCATCGCATTATGTCATGCATGCACTTAGTAAAAATACAAACACAAATTCCTCGTCTTGTGGTTACGTAACCGTAAGAATCATAGAACAAAAGTGATCTTTTCATCGTACAAAACTTCAAACTTGAAATTACTGAACTCAAATATATGGTACCTACATAATTTTTCTATGTAATTCAGCGTTGAACTTGAATGTGCATGTGAAGGCATGTTTTGAGTTTGGTATTTTGTATTGTTTTCAGTGTTTCACGCATCCCTTAGTTACCTTTTCTACATTGTTAGTAACAAAAACTTCTTTATATGTAGCTGTCCACATTCATTGAAATTCAAAATATTAAACGGTAAACATTTCTTTGCTACATTACGGTGTCATTGTCATTTTCCTTTTCGATTTTTTGGCTTACCTACTTGGAGTTGGGATTCAAGTGTGAAAGGAGAAACAAGGACGGAATATTTGCTTGATGGTGACGCTGCCTTTTGCAGACTTGCATACTTCTTGCTCCTTGTATTTGATACCTGTATTGTCATGTGGTTTAGGCCGAATTTAAGTCCATTTGTCTGTCTAGTTTTAAGGCTAGACTAGAGTTGAAGTTTCTCTGTTGAAATTTTACCTTAGCCTAACGATTTAAGTCATCTCTAGTCTAGCCTTTACAAACAAAATTACTCGTTCAAACTGCCAAAGAAATATTTGTTTTTTTGGCTCTTTGTTTTAAAACTGAAACGGATTTTGCGTGATTTCTATAACAGAGAATGATTTTTCATTAAATTGCATCGGACAGATATGACACCATAAAACTCAAAAACTAACCAAAACCAACCGCTAGAATTATTATACTGTACTTACCTCTTGTATACACAAAGGACGAAATACCTGAACGTCAGACTAGACCAAACCAGAGTGTTGCAGTAAATATGATAACTTACAAACTTTTTTGTTGAATTGCATTTACGCAAACTTGATTTTTCCTTAAAAGAAGTTGGCCTGTTTGTCGGTACTTGTCCATTGGATAAATACAGACGTATTAGAAGGCATCATATCTAACGTAATAAATGTTCTGAATTTAATTTTATGTGGGTAATTTTTACGGTTGAAGTATAAAAGGAAGAGGTTCTCAACGTTTTGCCTTTTAACTTTGGCTGTAGTTTACAGTAGTGATGGATGTTTTTGCAGGAACTACTTGGTTTGCAATGGCTTTGGTTGGCTTGACTTGGCTTGACCACTAGATCATCGTACTATTGTATCGTATCTCGTATCTATCATAATATGAAGCCCTCAAAACTTTAGAGTATCAAGTCAAATTCTATTGTCCTTTTTTATATTGTTGGGCTCTATTGTTAGGGGTATCCATGTATGCCCTTTTAGATTCTTTAGCGAGGTGCGTCCAACTATAATTGGCGAAATTATCTTTACTCATACAATTCAATGCTTCCTTCATGAAGGTATTACGTCGTTGGTTGTTGCGTAATTACGTGACATGGACGTTTTCGTTTATTGCTGAATTTTACGAGAACGTCCACTATTTAAGCACACCACGGTTATTACCTGTCTCTGTTGTCAATAGTCATCAACGTAGTTTTTCCTTTGTTTCCTTCATGTTGCTTGCTATTTCGTATCTTTAAACACTCATTTTTGCTTACACATCTGTGGTGCCGGTGTTTTATATGTTTTTATTTAAGGAACTAAGTAAATACTTGCAAGATAAGCAATTTGAAATGAGGTACGTATATTTAATTGTATTATGTACCTGCAGGTTTTTTATTTTCATGGAAGCATAAAATATGTATGTCTATTTTGAGGAGAACTTCGTGTTTGCAGCTTAGCAGTTTATATAGGTAATGAGTAGCAGGCTGTAGCTACCCTTTACTATTATCTGTACAAAGAGTCTGTAGGTAGTAATTTCAGTAACGGTGTGGTTTTAAACAGTTTTACGTTGTTTTTATTTCAGTTGTTTTAATTTTGTATTTGTATCTATTAATTAGAAGTATCGGTACATCTCCGACTTTCTGTATGTATTTTTAAATTTAGGTAAGCGATGTTTATTATTTCTAATTTGCTCATAGCGCAGCATTGAAATTAGTGTAACGTTGCCACAACTTTGAATCTTTTACTGCAGTTAGCGTTGTTGGTGTAGTTCAGAGCTTTAGAATTTAGAAGTGAGTAAAACTTGCACTTACGTCATCAAATGTATGCTTTATAAACATTAGAAGAATCTGTTTCCCCAATTTTTTACAAGGCACGTAGCAGATTCTAATGTAAATATATATATAGTACCTATATGATATATACTTAGTTTGTGTGCCCTTGGTTGATGCTAGTCAAATTTGTACATGCCTGATAACTAGGTACTGCATGGAATGATGACATTTGCGGTGTGGGTGTGCTAGTGTTTGTACGTGAAGCATGGTTACATATGTATGTATTATATATTACTATGATGACACTTTTACGCTTTGAGGAAATGAAGGAAATATTGAATAATTACAAGTTATGAGTTGAGGAATTAAAAGGCTATAAAGAATGAGGTCATACCTGATTTTGGTACAAAATTTAAATTCAAATTATTAACAATAAGCTAAACGTAGTTTGTTTTTTACATATTAATTTTTTAGAATGTCTGCATACATAGATACATATATATCAGCATCATTGTAACTGAATTCCATTTTAGTAGCTACCAAGCCATTCCATTTTAAATATGTTAATAATTTTTTTTACAATAATACGATAAATTTTGTCCATCTTTATCTTTACGGTTTGTCATCATCCCTGGTGATCTATAGCTTTGTTGTCATGTAGCATCCAACATCACATTACGTCTTATCCTCATAGTGCTTACCTAATTGAGTAGTATGTAGACGGATTCTAATACCTTCATACGTACACGCTTTGCTCTTTGAAAAAACTGCCTAGGTATATAAACAAGGCGTCTAATAGCATACCTCCCAACCAGATTGTTTTTTTATATGGTTATGTAAATGATATTTACATAATGACGTGATTTTATTATATTTTCACGCGACTTCAACCTGCCCTCTATGTAAACCTTGATCATTTTGTATTATTCCATTGTAATATTCAAATATTGATTGCATTAAATTGCAAAGATTTTTCTTAGTGTCATTCATTGCCAATATTTCTTCTTGTAAGGAGTTTCAATTATCTTAACTAATTAAGATGTGAGTGCAGTGATGACCAATAAAAGGAAGTGCTTTTGTTATTACTATTGCTGTATTATTGCATTCAACGATGCTCCCTAAAGGCATGCCATTATACTTTTAGCTATGATTTCATTTGACATTAATTGTCATTTCCCACTCACCCCTTCCCCATTCGAAATTTACATTCAGCTAGTATTTTTTAATGCATACATTACCTGTCTAGTGTTTAATATCTACGATAGCTAGAGGGTTTAGTTTATTAAGTTCAATCTAGCTGTCGGGTAACCTCCATATATTCGTAATCAAAGGTTCGATTTACTGCATTTTGTACCTACTCAACTATGTTCAAGATCAAATGTTTAAATTTTCCCCAGGCGCTAGCATATACTTTTATTTTCTGCCAAGTAGAACATTGTTAGCGACTTTTAGTATACATAATAGTATGTGTCAATTTAAGATGAAGTATACAAAACTAATGCGTTTGCATTGAAATGAAATAATGCAAGATCTGTCTATTTTGCACACTATAGATGATTAACGATTAAAGATAGATGATCAGAAATAAACGTTTAGATATTTTAACAATTTGGTATAATTACACGTAATTATGTGATTAATCCATCATGAATTCGTGGATTAGAAATTTGACTGGAATTTTCAATCGATATTCACATTATTGGTGTGAATAGTTTTTGCACGCTTTTTGTTCACATTATGTAGCAATAAGCAATATATTTGCGGATCGTAAATACTGGTATTTGGCAAGTTCTTTATCAGCTTGTGTACACGAAATTCGTTGAAAATACATATCTGGTTTTTTTGCCCCGTAAAAATGTTAGTTGCTGCAACGAAATGTGTGATGCCATTGGCCTGATTAGTTTCCTCCAATCATTAATACTTGTCAGATGCATTTGACTTTGTGTAGGTAGCATCAATCGTTCATAATATAGAAACGCAATAGCTTTCATAACTTAAGTCGATTATTCCATCTATAGATACTTCAAATACATGCTTTTAATACTTCGTATTATTATGTCGTTTCGTTTGAAATGAAAGCTATAAATCGACAGTGACAATCTCATTTTACTCCTACGTACCGAACAGACAGGGGCGGCGGATGTTAGGTCTTAGGTAACAAGTAAGTGAGTCCTGCAATTTGTATTATTTAGTAATTACATAGAGTGCTTTTCGCTTTTAGTTTTTTCATTAATTACTGCTGTGGATACAGGGCCTTCATGGTGGCATCGTGTTTTGCTGGAGTTTAACGGCATTACATTGCGTGATTCGTGCTCTTCGTTTTTTGCTTGTTGTAAATATAACTTCATTTTGTTTCCTTCCTCCGCCGCCGCCACTGCCAACGCATTACTGTAACGGCCTGGAAATGGAAATGTGGAGATTATAATAGTATCAAACTCAAAATCAGAGTCAGCACAGAAGCATCGGAGCCAGGACCAGCACCAGTATCTGTAGGCCACAAAACCAAATCAATGAATGAATGATGAATGAAAGAATGAGTGATGATTTTTTATCCTGTGCAATATATTATAATGTAGCATCATTACTTAGTTTTTTATGGTTTGCTAAAAAGACTGAATGAATCAGTGTGGTTTAGCTTTGGCTTCTTGCTCCACTTTTGCTTTTGCGAAGAGCTCAAGATTTTGGCGAGTTTGATTGGGGTGTGTCTGCATGCTTATTGTACGTAAGTACTTATAGGTACTCTTTGCTTCAATGACTCAGAGAAGCAGAAACTTTGTTGCTGCTGGTTCTGGTTCTGATGCTGTCATGCCCAGCCTAGTCTTATTAGTCATAGGTACGCATGGAATGATAGAGTGTGTTCGTAATCCGAGGGATAGTCTTTTATCCTTACACATACTTAATTACACTGCATTAACTTTAACATGATATAGCATTTGATATGAGCATCAGTTGCATGCAATCCAATAACTTATCTTGAGTAAAAATGAAGTTAGCGCTGGCATTGGTGTTGATGCATTCTATGAGTCGTACTCGTATTCTTGAGTATGAGATCATCCATCCTTACGTATATAGTTTGTAAGACACCACAACAAAAACAATTACTCATTGTTTTGTTGCAATTCCAAACGAGTTAATCGTTGTAAAGCAACGTGCCTTACATTATTTCCATCTTTATCATCTAGATTAATAACACTTGTTTACATTTAATTTGATTTCATTTACGATCATATATAATATATAAAGTGCCATTTTTTTACTTTAGGTTGCTACTGCTACTGCTACTGTATTGGCAAAAGTATTGGCATTATTTTTAATTTGAATTATTGTTATAATTTTTCAAAGATTGCAATCGTAATCACAATGATGTTTATAGTAACATTTGACAATGCATGTATGCATGAATGTATAAAGTGGAAGTAAGCAATATGTGATTGTAAATTTTAATTAAATGTAAAACGTGTGTAGATAGTACGACGATTATTCAATGGACGTGATAATTTTTTACTTCTCTGAATTAATTTGGGTAGATAGTTGGATGCTCAACAGAAAATGGTTTCGTAACAAGTAAATCGTAAGCGCAATTTACTTTCACTAGTGCATTCATTGATTGAGATTGAAATCTAATTTCCTATTCCCTTTTATGCTCGTCGCCCTTCAATTATCGCACATGGTTAAATCTATGCCTGTGAAAAAGTAGTACCTACCAAAACCTAGTTTTGAAAGAATTTTATGTATCGACATACAATACTATGCACATACAGCTACATGATGACATGGCGAATACGAGATCTGCAGATTGAATGAATGGATGGTTGTTGGTTGTAAACAGTTCTGGCAGTTTTAAAGACTTAAAATACAACTGCTGCCTTCGCCTTGTGCCTTATTTAAATTTTAGTATAAAACCAACCGTAATTTACATACGTATAGATACAGCAGGTACGTTGGATGCACGATCTTACATTCTCATACCAAACCGTTCAACTGTTGGGTTGTGTTTTTATTGTAAAAGAGTGATTTAAATTCCTATATTGAAATAGGTATCTAAGTAGGTATTTAATAAGTGTTCATATGTAAATGAAGTAGTGAAGGGTACTAGACACTATTTGCTAGTTCGAGAGACTCCGTTGGAAATAATAACTATTTGGTACGAGCTTGGTGATGATTTGTCGACTTGTAAGTATTTGGTGCTTAGCAATAAAAGTCATGGTAGGACAGCAACTGAG
>JAAXYX010005369.1:0-10983 GCA_036851915.1 Ptenothrix huangshanensis | reverse complement strand
TTGGGATTCTACGTCTCTGCAACACATGTACATCTTGTTCACTTGTAAGCTGCTATTGTTAATAGAAATAAATAATAACTCTTAAAATTCTACTTCGACTACTGTTGAAATTCTCATTAAACCAAAATTCCCAAAACAAGCAACACGTAATCTAGATCGAGTTATTGGAATCACTACAAAATGTTTAATATATACATATAATTTTGCACGTGTATCTTCATGTGTGAAACACATAGGATGAATTCGAATCGAATATATGGTGCTTGATAAAGTCAAAGTGTCAGAAGGCATGCATATAAACTGATATTTGTTTACACTCTATAAATGATTTGATGATGATACTCCCACGATTTTGTTTTCTCCACATTTGGACTCGCAGCTGATAAGGAAATTGTGCCAATGTTTGCTTCTTTGTTCTTGTGATCGACTTTTGGAGGGTTTCTAATTTGGCGGCATTTTGGTAAGTGTATTTTTATCACTTGGCTAAATGTAAAAATGCTTCAACAATAAGATATCGCACTTATAACTCTTAAGCAAACTATGTTACCATTTTGTTCCAACAGGAATTATTTCATCATAAACACCAATGTCAGTGCCAACAACAACAATACAGATACAAAACTAGGTACATCAATAGGAGAAGCAGCATTGCAGCAACCATATAAAATGATTTAATACAGGCGTCCGAAGATTGCGCGATTTTTTCATTTTATGAAGGGGAACCGTCAGAGTCAGAGGAATCATAAAGCATGTTTACGATCCACAAAACACGTACAAGCACTTTCAATCGAAAGCGATTTTTCCTCAAAAAAATGTAGTTATTGTTAAAAGCATTATGGAAAATGACAAAGTTCAACATGGACGCAATCACTTAATACCGCATCACATTTACTATGTAGGTACGTAGGTATTTCGTTCTTCCAAAAAAATCGTCGAATCGACTCAAGTCGATTTTTTTTATATCTAACTCGACCACCTGACTTTAAACAATCATTTGGTGTGGTCGCGGTGCAAATGCAAAAAGTGCATTGTGACTATGATTGTGATTGTGAATTCTCCCCAATGCAATGCTGTCAGTGGTGATAAATGAAATGAAGTGATGATAACTAAAGCATTGTCTGAGTACAACAAAACCTATCAGGAAACTAGAGTAATAGTACGATGTACGATATATTAGGGAGTCAAACGTCACGACAGGACGACACACTTGTCCAGAATAAATCTCTACATCAGCATTTATTTTATCGCACATAGGNAAATGAAATGAAGTGATGATAACTAAAGCATTGTCTGAGTACAACAAAACCTATCTGGAAACTAGAGTAATAGTACGATGTACGATATATTAGGGAGTCAAACGTCACGACAGGACGACACACTTGTCCAGAATAAATCTCTACATCAGCATTTATTTTATCGCACATAGGTATGTTTCTACTATCACCCACAAACCTATATTTTATATGTATGTAGGCGAACGCATTATATCGTTTGATATGTACATATTCCTATAGTTTACCAGAATTCGTTGGGAACTATTCTTCGGCAATTCTGCTTGTTTGTGTTGCAGACTCCAACATATTTTTTATCTTTGAGGTTTAAACTCATAAATTACAAATTTTTCCACAAAACCAGGACCTTTCCTTCATTCTTCTCTTTCAAATGGAATTGACCAACAGAGAATGATTCTTTTTTTCGGGAATTCAGTAAAAAAGGACGACTGGGCGGTGGCGGTCACTATTATTTGGTTGAGTATCGAATGAATGCACTTGCGGAGAGGAGCACATAAAAGTCAATAATTCGGAGGAAAAAACACTAAAGAGGAGGAGGAGGTGGTAGACAGAGACGAGGGGAAAACGTTCTTTAATCATCACGAGTCAAATTAAATGGATGGCAGGGCATTTGGCATTTTTACTTTTAGTTTTGTTCTACGACCAGATACTTGAGCTCTGTTCGGCTATTGCTCATGTTCAGCTCAAGTACCATCTTCACAATAAAATTCAGTAGGTATTGAGCGGTAGGTAAGAGACAGTTTGCATGGATTGGAGAGACGACGGAGAAGAGTATACATAAAGAACAAGTGGAAAACAAAAACAGAAAAGGGCCAATCCACCAGTAAGAAGTTAAGAGAATCTCGCGCAGTAATGTCGTATGATTTATGAGCTAATTCGAAGCCAAGTATTATATTCCATAAATTCTAGATTTTGATTGTTATGTAGTGGAAAGGTCACTTGAGCATTTTACAGATGAGTTCAACCAAACCAATGAACTAGTCAGAGTCAGAGGAAGGTGCATATGTGCAGGTTTTTTTTTATTAAAGGACACCGTTTTCCTGTCAGTACTGAAGTGAGAACTGTCAATTGTCCTTAAAATTGTGTTAATCCATGCTCTTGGAGACAATTTACGTTTATATTATTTCATAAACTGCATCCAATCCTGACGTGACGAACCGTATCATGTGGATAGTCTTCTATGGTGAAGTAAACGTACCCTTCCAATGACCTCTTATTATGTTGTTCCCATCAACTAGTTTTCCTCATATTTGACTCTAGCTCAAGTCAATTACTATGCATACCGTCATTATCCTCATACGACAATTAGTTAATCTTTTCCCCTTCACCTTGTCGGTTTCCTACCAATATTACAAATCTATTTACTTGCTATTTGATGAAATGCCAAGGTACCTAAATGCAATACACATTCTACATACACAGTAAAGACTAGTGCATCTTGAATCTGCCACAAACCTACTTGTATTTTAAATAAATATGGACGTAGTTAGAATGCATCTCAAGGTTATCTAAAAAGCACCCAAAGTGCATCGAAAATTCGATTAATGCGCGGATCGCAGTTCAAGATGCGTTTTAATTCTTTTAATGCATTTTATACTCACAATGCACCTTAACTGCGTTCATAGTTAAACTAAATACGTGCAGATTTGTTGGCGTTTAAGATGCACTTTTTCCTGTTTTAAGATTGTTTTGATTTTACAGTGTAGTCAGTAAAACTGAACATGAGCCTCGTTAGCCTTACTAAAGTAAACTTTGGAGAAGCCGCCTAGAGCTGGACGCTACTGAAGCTGAAGCTGATTGCCTGTATTAGTATAGCTATAACTATAACTATAACTATAACAATCTATATGCCATTGCCTACTTTTTGAATTTCATTCACCAACTTAACGACGCACACCATGACCATCCTTTGATGGATGCACAAATTCTGGGTAAACGAAAGAGTGAGGATGAAAGTAGCACTGAATTGTATTGTACAAAATGATGATAAACATGAAATTTAAATAGCTTTCAAAGCAACACCATTTTTCTCCTTTGAACTAGAAATTACAAGGAAGTTAGGCGACAGTTCATGGGTGGGTTGAGGGATTCCTGTGTCCTTCACATTCTGCTGATGGTTACTCCTGATTAGCTAGCTAGTTTCTTCTAGTATTAAAATTTAATGCGGAAAAATAGGGAAAAGTCTATGGGTAAATTTGTCAGTATGGTGGCGGTTTGAAAGGCAAGGGTAAAATAACAAATCCTAAATAGTCCGCAGGACCCCAGGACACTACCCCAAAACTCTAGCACCCTACAGCTGATGAAAACCAAAAATATTATTTGTATCACTCGCTGTATCTCTATGACAGGGACGAAACTCGGCTCAAGTAGCCAGAGCTACATACTGATAGAGGAGAGGCGTGGTAATAAACCCATTTTGATTTTGCTACTGCATTGCAGTGTATTACATACGCTCAAGTGCATCACACGGAAGTGAACCTAAAATAGAAGTGATTACTTTTCAGTTTAGAAGACAATTGAGAATACGAATTCTGAGAAAGAGTTGTATTTGATGAATTGAATGAGTTGCTTGCTTTTGTAGTTTTTCTATGGATTTGTCAATTGTGCTCTTGCCAGTATGAGCGTGACGTAGTGAAGTTATTTTGCTGTCTTTATATGTTTGCTATAGACAGGTCTATCTATCATTCTACGAATATATTGTAAAATCGCAATTTTCGGAGCTCCTATGCATATGTACGTATATATAAGACTGTGTATGTAAAGTGCCTTCATCTCTCCCTAATTCTAAATGTTAGTGCATAGGAATAGGACTACAGATACACGTGGCGCGGTTTGTAGCTCCAATCTAGTTGGTTGTCAACCGCATTCAAATTTGAAGTTCTATTTCAGTTTATTTATAGAACTGCATTCGTTTTCCGTTTGATTGGATTGAATTGAATTAGGTTGCAACACTTGGATTCCTGCACCACTAATATGTACATTATAATTATAATGACTGCTCTATGCATGGATGTACTGCGATCTCTATTCCCCTAACAAAAAATAGATAATCTACTCACAAGTATCCTTGTACTTGTAATTATGAACCAAAGCAGTTACTACAAACAGATTGTGCGAGCGGTATGGATGCACTTGTGGGCAGTGTGAATAAGCATTATGGATTGGTCCGGGTACACTTGGCTTTCGTGCATGTACATATGTACATATTATAATGGTGAGCATGCCTTTGAATTTGAGCCAGATATGTGCCAGTTGGTTATTTTATGAGTTCGTCTCCTGTTTTCTGTGTCTGTCTCTGTGTGAGTTTAGTTGAGTCTTGAGTTCATGTCGATGTCGACGTGGATGTCGATGGCTTGTTGATGTGGATGTGGAATGTGCACTGTCGACAGCACTTGACACTTGCTTCTTCTCCTGCATCCACTTATCAATATTCCCGATGCATTCACACACAAATTACATGCTATGAACTCAACGCGCACAGTCCCACACTGGTACTTACGCACTTATGTACTACAAAAGCCGTGTATCCTCCAGATTCAAGTTCAAGTCAGACTGTCGCTCCTGAATCGAACAGCGTCGTGCGAGTAAGTGCCTGCTGCCTGTATAAACATAAGTCCTCACCCTCTCACCCTCTCGTATCATCGCGCCACCCACATGTTGACATCAATTCTCTCAATGAGATTCTTTCGAGAACCTCGGAGCTTATGAATGAGATTTGATACCTCCCTCCACTTCGACTTCGACTTTCGTCTCGAATCTCATCTCGCTCAGTCAAGCTGACTACAGAACAACATACAGTGAACGACTCTGTCTCCGATAATGTCGTATTCTTCTTTGCTCTTGCACTTGGACAGTCCAAAGGTCTCGTCGTATCTATGCTCCAAATACGTTCAGAGGAGAGACGATTAGCCTCAGTTTTACAGTGACAAATGCTAACTAGACAGAGGCAGGGTAAAAGCAAAAGCAAAGGCAAAAGCAAAAGCATACGCAGTAACTTATGACAAGTAGGTACATAGGTACATATGAATGGAACAAGCATCCAGAATTTCCAAGGACTATGTATAAGTACCTACCTACATACATTAGTCATGGCATGGCCTACCTAATCTGAGCACAAGTGCATTCATTATTACAATAATGTTATACCGAATGGCTATTGGAAAGCTGCAACTATTCGTATTAGCTTTCCTATTGATATTCGTATTAGGACGGGTATCTCCTTGCAGATAGTGAATGGCATGCGATGAACGGAGGATTCGAGGAGAGATGAGATGAGGCGAGGGGATGAATGAAGTCAGTGCAGTGTGTTGGATTGGAATTGGAGTGCAGTGTGGTGCAAGAGACGCAGTAGAAGTAGCTGTAGTAATAAAGTGAAGTGCATTGGTGGAGCAACTCTCACACTCAAAAACTTATTATACACTTGGCACCTACACAGTACAATACAATACAATGCACACGAAACAAGTGTATGAATGAAAGCAAACCAGCAATTTGTTTTAATTCATCTTTGTATGCGCATCCATCGAGAACCTGGAAAGAGTGGATGCACCAGTGGATCATCCTAACTTCCTATGTATGTACAATATCTATGCCCTTTTTACACCTACATATGTACATACAACTACAGCACTACTCTACACAAGGGTCTACCTCTTCACAATCATAATCCATCTATGCAACCACTCAAATGCAATAGATATCTACCTAACTATCTCTATAGTGCTATTTGAGGAGCAGATATATCCATATAATTATATCAGTAGTTGTTAATATGTTAATGGGAGCAGAGTATCTCAACTCAATCATTCTCTCTTTCATTGCCTACACAACTAGGATTCAAACTTAGATATTAGTATGTACTCTTTTTCCTCTCTATCTATGGATGGATGCTGTTGGATGAACAACAGACGATAAGTTCTCCAGCCACAAATTCAGTTAATAATAATAATAATAATAAAAATAATGTGTACATCATATCAACCGTACCATCATCACCATCATAAAATCTGTATCCGCATCCTTGCCGACACTCTATTCTATCTACTGATATTCCTCCTAAGATAATTTTTGAACCGCGTCAACTTTTCTAAAATTCGGATTTCGGACAAGTTTCCACTACGCAATGAGGACAGGTACAGACATTCACTTTCTAAAGGATGTATGGTGAAGAGCCAGAATTCAGCAATTCACGTATGTAGTAAGTAGTAGGTAGCTATATATATAATAGGTAATACTGAGAGAAAGAGAGAAGGGAGAGAGTGAGTAGTGAGATACGGAGAACTGAGTCAAAATGTAATGGGATGCACACGCATAACTTTAATTCTAATCGGTTGTCGGCTGGCTGGGCTGCTGTTGCTGTTGATTCTGATGTTGCTCCGCTTTTCTGCCTTCCTACTCTCGTACATGGCTAACATCTGCTCAAATATCTGTGAGGACTGCGAGTAGATAGATACAAGTTGAATTGGACCGCACCGCAACAGATAATAAAAACTTTAACTATTTTCCCTATGTGCTCATTCAGGGGCATCAAGCAGTTATAAGAACACTTATGATTAGTAGTCATTACAGAGGTATGTTGTAATAAGTCTCGGGTTCGCTTCTCTCTTCTCCGCTTCCCTGCTCTGTCCAACGTGTGCATGGATGGAGTAACCAATATAAACCAGGTTGAACCTGCAATCCTTTTACTGCTTCCTAGTCCCCTTATTACTCTTCTATTTTATGTATACCTATCAGTCTACAATAAGTATCCCAGTAACCAACACGGCTTTCTTTTTCCCTCGTCTTGGACTTGTACTTGGCTGTGGACTTGAAGTCCACAGCCTGAATCTTGATGGGAATGAATGAAAATGCTACCCTGAAATGCCTACGTCTTAAATAGCTATGGATGGATCTATCTATCTATAAGTTCCCTGTGCGTAATTTGTAGTGAGAAACGCATCATAATATAAGGACCTTGATGTAAAAAATCTTTCTGGGTTTGCATCCTTTTTTTCCAATTTATCGTATCTTCATTTTTATGTTGGAAACCTAATTTCTAATTTTATACTTGACTCTCATTCCGGACTGTTGCTGGTCTTTTCCGTAATATGATTTTATACAGGTATTTTATACGTGTGTACATCGTTATTACCTTATATTACACTTTGGTCGTATTTATTAAGGAATTCTTTGTTCACTCCACAATTTTTAAAGTGGACTACACCAGACCAAACCAAACCAGAACGGTCATGGTTCCAGCTTAACTTTTTTCTCGATGATGTACCTAAAACTATTACTACGACCTACACAAGCAAACACATATTACAACTACGCACAGATTGGAATGAAGTGGAACCTAATCGATTTTTTCGTCAAATTATGCTCTTTAAGCTCAAGTTTCAGGCATTCATCTCCAAACATGAAAGAGCCAAAGCCAAAGCCAAATCCAAAGCCAAATTCAAAGCCAGAGCCATGGAAGACAAAAACAAGATTAGGAATAAGACTTATTAATACATGACGTAAAAAATATGTAGTAGTTGCTGTTCCTGCTATTGTTGTTTCTATTTTTAATTCATTAGTTATAGTTTGTATTTATTAATTTGGGTCTATGTGCTGGAATGCTACCTGACAACCATTTAATAATGGCTTCAGTCTTGGACCAACCTCTTCTGCCTCTTCTCTCTCGATTACTTTCGTTCCTTCTATGCACCTTCCATCCGTTTTCGATTCATTAGTATAACACACACAACGTTTTCAGCGGGAAATTCCTTTGGGTTTCTTCCTTGTAGATTCATCATTGTACTACTGACACCATGTACGACCATTACCACAGCTCCTGGTCCACGAGACCAAGCCCTGCAATTCAAAGCATTTTCCCACTCTCTAACTACCTACGTCTTGGTAATATGTACCTACCTAGTTGCACACTTCCCCTCCACTTTATTGATTCTGGAATCTTGAATGGGAAACCCTGGTCAAATAAAATGCTCGATGAATTAATAACATGAAAATACATACATTATGCATTTATCTTGATTGGAGATCGAACACATGGAGAGCATGGCATGATAGTGGTAAGCTAAATGATCAGAAGTTTTCTTTGATTTCAATCATATTAGCATAATAAGTAGCAGATGATATTTTATCTCGAAAATTGAGCTAATTACTTTATTCATTGAGGATTTTATGTAGATACTGCACAATATGTTGTGGCAATAACTACTGAGTGGTCAAGGAATGGAACAGGTTTTACACACAATCAGGTAGTAAGACAATGCACAAGAAGACTATTCCGAATCCTGTGGAGGTGACTAGGTAGGTTTTGTTCGATCCATGATCCATAGCATAAAATCGGTTTCAACAATTTTTGATTGAAAATGGATTCTCATGTTGAGAGAAGGAAAGAACTTTATGAATGCAATTTGGTTTGGTATTGGTAAAGATATACAGATGAAACGGGAGGAGACAGTGAGACATAATAAAGCACAGTTCGACGCTGTGTGTATTTCCGTTTGGATAAAAATATAAAGCAATGACTATGTAGACTTTATATAAATAGTCCCCTGCATGTGCATATCGTTCTCACAGTCAGGACAAGAACATGCCAGGAAGGAGCACACTATGGTATTTCTATTTCTATTCAATTCGATCTTGAAATTCTAATAATTTACGTTCTTGTGGTGATAGTGTTGAAATTGTGCGGTTAGCAAGTGGCCCACCTCATCCCATTTCATTCAATCGTTTCACTGTTTCTCCTTTAAATCCACTCGTGTATCCATCCACACGAAAGCGATACTGTAGATTCCATTACCACCACGTCCACACATTACATTACGACATCACATGGTTTCCTTGACCGGACAGCCGATTCATTGAAAAGTTTTACTCGGTGAGAAGTTGACTTGTACTTCACCACATGCTTTTCAAACTAGATAATGTGCCCCTGACGACTTTATAACCAAATATAGATCGTAGGTAGCTACAGATGGATGCGTTTGCAATTGAATACTGGAATCTATTCATATGGCCACTGCACTACACTGACGATCAGATCTGTATCTTCCATGTAATATGACGCTATAAATAAGTAATGTGGCTAGTGATACTCATAAGTATAAAATATAGGACTGTACACTGTAAAAACTGATGGTCTTAAAGGCCAAAACCCAACACGTATTTAGTATATCTAATTATAAATGCAGTCAGGATGCCTCTCAAGTTCACGTAAGAATGTAAAGTACATACCTATATCAAATACATGTAAGTGTCTTTAGCGCTTCGGTGCATTTTTCCTTTTGTAAGATTATTTAGGTTTTACAGTGTACATACAAGGAATCAGAATGAGAATGTGAAGATCCAGACCGCTAATGCAGACATATTAATCCGCATTCCTCTTCCTACAGAGAAGCAGAAAGGGAGTACGGTGCAGTGGCCGTGCAGCTTGTCAGTGTAAACTGTAAACATGCTGGAAGCGATGTGAATATAAAACAGATTTCTCTGTGCATTCATAAATGCTTCTCTTTTCTTTCTCTAAGCTGCCGAGCTACTTACATAATTCAACTCCATTAATCTTGTCAATATTATTCATAATGATGACTTAGAGAAACTCTACCCTGGCCCTGCTCAACTTACACCAAGACTAATACTCTCAGACCAAAACCGAGACTGAACTGACTTGAGACAAAAATCAAGTCCAGCCCACGTTGATGCTTATGCCATGCCTATTCACGTGAGCTGTGGCGAGCTATAAATTATTCAATATTTTGATTGAGGAGATAGGGAGTAAATAAATTAGACTTTAAAATTCTCCTTTATACACATAATCAACTGATCCAAATAAATTTTACCATTGACAAATTAACTATACAAATGATTTAATAATGTCATCAGTTACAGTAACTGATTAACTTTAACAAATGTAATGTAAACCGCGAGTGTGATATGTTTGGCCATAGTGCAGTGGTCAGATTACAGACAAAAGAAATATCCCAATCTGCATACATGTTTTCCCAATTACCAATGCCAGCCATGCCGTATCATGTCCTGTAATAAGTAAGTCATAATAATTAATAGCCGTGCAATTAGATGCAATAAGATGGCTTGAATATTCGCGCACAAAATCCACTGCCGTTCGTCGTTGTCGTTATAGCCAGAGCCAGAAGTAGGAGTTATCTGTATCTATCCATGCAGACAAAACGGAATGTTGCAAGCATCATATTTTGCTCAACGCATTAGTATTCGCTTTCATATGTGGATCAAGATGACCTGAAAAGATAAAAGTATTCTTATTATCTATTATTATATACAATGTACAAGTAACTTTTTCCCCGGGAGAAACGCCGCAATATAGACAATAACAACAATCAAAACAACACAAATGTCTAGGCATAATGTAGAACTACATTTAGGTACGTAGAAAAATACTCCACATCCCAATGAAAACTAAAAGTCAAGCTGACAAACTTGGCAGGGGTTCTAACTGGATCCTGAATCAGCAAATATCTCAATGAACAAGTCGTGACACTCCCAACTTAAATTTGACTGAATAGAAAGCAAAAAAAAAACATTGAAACCTTAGAGAAACTATCAAGTTTTCGTTCACAATAATAAAAAGTATCGTAATGTAACGTAATGCTATTAGTATATGACTAATATCAGTATAATTTGTACAAATACTGAAACCGAAATATCGACAAATAGAACTGGACATATG
>JAAXYX010005368.1:0-10983 GCA_036851915.1 Ptenothrix huangshanensis | reverse complement strand
TGAAATTTTAAAAAATCTTACGTAGCTTGATCTGTCGTGTGTTTCATTTCGCAGAGCAATCGACAAACGTGGGAAACCATTTGAAAAGTAGTCTCGACGATACTTTGAATTTGCAGTTCAACAACTGCTATTTTGTCCTCATGGAAATGTAAGCACAAATTATTGGAAGCTGTAAGCTAACTTATAGCTCACTCTATAAAAACTACATGCAACGAATGACAGTTATGTACCAGACCTAAAAGAAAAATGTAGACTGCGATGGGCTACAAAATTCAAATGTGCGTATTGTACGTTATCCAAGTTTGCAATATAAAGGCGAAAATGCGAAGAGCAACTATAATAATGAATACTACAGCATAATTCCATAATTTGATTTGTCCTCACTGCACTGGTGCAGGGATACCAGAGCGCCTATAATAGTAGTTGATTGAACCCTAAAGGGTGACGACGAAAATTAAATAACAGAAATTGAAGACAAGAGCAAAAATTATGGGGATAAATTACACTATACCCTTGCGAACGGACAAAAATACCTAAATTCCCTAAAACTAATTACATCATTTTTTAACACGTTTGGAATCGCTTTCAATCCATAACGACCCTAGCCAAGAAGCTTTCGTATAATCTTCATCTGCCGATTTGGCATCCATTTGCGCTGTATTGGATGTTTTAGTTAGAATGGGACATGTAAATCCTTTTTCGGAACCGTCGCCTTCAAGATGATAACGCATCTGCAGAGAATAAAGACTTGCAATATGACTAAGCTGAATTCGTTCTGATTTTCTCATGGGGTGAAGTCTGAAATAATAATGAAATGATTTACTTTAAAGTACATACATTAGCGCTTATGACAAAATTCACCAAATAATGTAAAACACTACAACAAAAATTACTTTAAATTCAAAAATACCATTAATCAAAAGTGAATAGCTACAACAAACACATACTTTAGTTCAGACTGCTCGGGATCCTGAAGAAATTTTGACAACTGTTCATTGGCGGATGTTCTAAACGAAAACACAGGTTTATTAGGATGAATTCGTCTTTTACCGGCTCGGATTTCTCTGGATGGAACATTGTCACGCAATCTCCTCATTATTAAATCCCTTCGTCGTTCAGCTGAGTCACCTCCATCATCAACCATCCAATCATCTCCAACCCAATCAGAATGCTCATCATCTCCTTCGAGAATAAAAAAAATCATACCTTGATTACAATACATATGTAGCCGTAACATCTTCACTGACAATTCTTGTCAAAATGTAGCATATTCTAGGTGTTTTAATTTGAAATTACACTGTACTAAGTACATGCAAACATACCTTCTTGCCCCTCATCACATGTTATTTCGACACTGTCAGATTCGCTGGAACTAAAAACGCTTGAGGTATCACCTGAGTCACTTTTCATATCTTCATCCATATCATCAAAAGGCATCTCAACTCCATTCACATTTTCTATCGTTGAAAAACCACCTTCAACGGAACAACTTTCAGCTAGTCGATCTCGATGTCCTCGCTTTCGCTTTCCGAAATCAACAGAAACTTGCGTATCCACAGCAGACACCTTCTTTTTACTTTTTGTATGAATAACATCACTTAACTTTGGTATTACAGCAGTTACTGAAGACAACCCACTTGCTTCTCCATGGTATTTATCGTTCAATTCCGAAGCGTCTACTGCCATTCGTTTGTGACGCCGACGTCTAAAATATGTCCAAAATGGTATAATGGTATATTTAAAAATGCGATAAAAAAATTGTTATACTGTGTAAACTTTCCCATTACTTCATAATCAAACTCTACGTAACAGACCGAAAAATCAACATACCTTTTCATTTGAGAGGTTGTAGGCTGTGAACTTCCACCGAATAGTTCATTAAAGGAGTCCGACTCGACCACACTTTGCATGGGTATTTTCTGCTTTAGATATTTACAGGATTTATTTTGTAGCGTCAATTTCGCAAACGACCGCTCTGCATTGTCAGACTTGTTTTCGTCCGAACTGCTATTTTCTGAATCAGTTTTGACGGCTGTATACCATAATTTTAACAATACAATAAGTGTGTGACAAACGAACTGATGAAGAGTGAATAAGATTGAATTAAAATTAGCTCTAAGCTCCAAATACAGTCCACAAATCACAACTATTAAGCTGAATTTATCTTTCATACCTGCTCCAGTACCTAACAAATTCGATGTCGACCGAGACCTTCGGTGTTTCCAATGTCTTCCCTTCTTGTTCTTAGTTTCTTCCAAAGCACAAGATAAGTCAGCAGCTAGATGATCCATTACATCCATTTTCTAGGTCTCCCCTGCATTCAACAAGTTACAATAAAAATTAGATGTAATGCATTAAAGCGAATACACGCCGATTTCTATAGACAGACAGGAGATTATTGTACAATACTGGACAAACGAGCTTGTTCCATCCTAATGGTACTTGTATTCAAGACCATAGACCATAGCTAGCGGTGTAATTACTACTATATTTCAGAAGTTTGTTTACTGTCAACTGTGTACAATAGTTAACGATATTACGCTTATTGTCTTACGTTGTTCTATCCAAATACATATATAATCATTATCTTTATGGATCGTAAAATTAAATAGGTATTATTAATTAATAAGTGAAACCACAATAAACTAATCTTAAGTTAAGAATATTTTGTGATTATTTTTATCGTTTAAGTATAATCTGGATAAGATTAAAGGCTGGTGATTTAATTACACCAATCCCGAAGATAGCCTTACACAGTAACAATAACAATTACACTCGAGAGAATAATTCACAATTTATATATCCTGGAGACATATTATTATTGAATCGCCAGGTTATTACAGTAGTGTAACAGTGACTTAATTAGGTTTCTCTCTCGCTAACTCATTTAACGTTAACAAACTCCCACCTGTCAGTAAAATTATTCCTCTTGGACGTTCAGAGGAAATAGTTACTACTACTAATAGTTACTATTAATGGGAAAGTAATTAAATTAATATTTTCACGTTTAAGACTGGTGATCAGTAATGACTATTAGATAATTACAAGATTTAACAACAGAAAAATTTGACTTACCTCAAACAATACAGGTCATAGGTTATCTGCTAATCTTCTGTAATGTGAAGTTAATGAACAACATCTGCGATGATTGTAGGAAGGATTCGTTTTCAATTCAGAAACTGAATATCAATCTACTATCACTATCACTAATGACAAACTTTCGTGGTCCCGTCCTGAGAGGACACATGCAGACTGCAAGTCACGATTACGGTACAATGATTGAAGAAGGAATTCGCTCTTTCTCAAAATTGAAAGCCTTTGATCACAAAAGTATTAAATATCCCAACTTGATCCTTTTTAATTTGGAGTGGAAATACGAAATATGGAAGACGGAAAAACGAAAACTAAATCTAAATTTGAATCTAGTCACATTATTTTGTTATCTTCCTTTCCTCAACGCATTGGCTACATCTAAAACTACTAGACTATACTTCCTAACTACTTAGTTAACTGCGTCGTTCAGTAAACCTGAAGATTGCTATAGAATTACTGAATATGCAATTAAATTTACTATTAATTACGAATACAAACGAACAATACTACTAAACACCAACACGAAACTGCATCAGTGCTCCAAACATCTTTCAGTTCCCAGTTCCAATCCAATTGACCTGAAAACAAATCTATTATTATTTTTGAACTTTTGCATAACCCGCTAGAATCTGGAAGGTGTGGCAATGTCAAGCATAAATCGACGTCACGTTCAAATTCAGCTCGAATTCTTTAGCTTCGGGCTCTGCCACTCTGCCTCTGCTCATCTGCTCTTCTGCTCTGGCTCACAACTAGGTATACAACTCAACTCTACTGGCGACTACAGATACAGACACACAGTGTGACAGACACAGAGAGCAAGAGCCGAGTGCCGAGTGAGTGTGAGTGTGAGTAGCCGAGCCAGTTGCCAGAGATCTACAGCGATCTTTTAGTTTCAATTCAAAGGTATAGAGGTTTGAAATTTTGAATTTCAAACCTTACTATGTAGTACTTGTACCGTATGTAACCTACATGTACCTACTTACATAGAGTACATTTTCGAATTTTCGTAGGTTCCACAAATGATGGCGTCAACATTTTAATTTCCTCCACCAAAAGACAGCTAAAAAGATGTCTAAAATCTAATTTAATGAGAAAGATTTTGCCACCCACCCAAATGGCTCACATGCAGACAGCATTTATGGCTATACCAGTAGCGCCCGCAGGTTTTTTTCGTATAGGCCTGGAAAAACTTGATCTTATCCACTGTAAAATTTTAAAAACTGCATCTTATCTAGCGTAAATGAAAAAAATGCGTCGTTTTCTTGTACATTTAAAAAAACGGCATCATTTTCGTGTAAATTTAAAAAAAAAACTACGTCGTTTTCGTATAAATTAAAAGACACTGCGTCATTTCGTGCAAATCTTAAAGGAGGCAGTGTACTTTTACAAATCCTTGGAAGGCCTAGGCTTACGTGGCCTACGCCTAGTTACGCTACTGAGCTATACCCCGCATCTGTGAATTTTTCAATCTCCCTAGATGCACATGGCGGTATGAGCAAGCAATCGCTCGCTACATGTAGCCTGCTTTGCACGATGTCCACAGTCTAATTACAGGTAGCAAGATTGCAGGATTTAAGGCTGATAGCTATTTCCATCTTGGCGGCGTCTCAGCCTCTTCTCACGATCACAATCAGACCAGACCAGCGCTACCGCCAGACCAGAAAGCTACGGATACAGATGGTATAGTGTATAGTAGATTCACGGGAGACAGTGGAACATCAAACTAAACTTTGAGTTACTCATCAGCAGAACTAAATGCTAAATTGTGTTTCGCAATATTATTTGCAATACCTTAATTTTGGCTACGATTCCTTAAATTTCTAGTGGCTGCCGACAGCTAACTTGTTCGTAGTTACGAATTCGACTGCGTCATTTGAAAAAGTTTACAACGTGCTTTTTGATCTCGTCGTCTCGTCCTATTGCTGACTGGTGCTGACTGTGACTGTGTCTGGTCTTAACTGAACTCATTGTTTTATTACTCAATTCCCTCTCACTGTATTTACACTAGGCTCAATAAAGCTAGCGAGTTGATCCAGGTGATTGATTCTATTGGAACTTGGGAACAGGAGTATTGCACCGTAATTGTACAGTCGGAGTCGATTTACTGCGTAAGTACACTGACTCTGAGTCTGGTTCGGTAATAATATAATAATTAAATAGTATAACGTGGAAGTGAGAAGGAAAGCAAGAGACGAGTCAAAATCAACATGAAAGGCTTTTGATGATAGCAAATTGGTGCTGTTAACCAAGAGAACGTGGAAGGTGAACGAACAAATTGAGCTCATTCATTACATGACCGTACTGCAACCACACGTAACAAAATTTTCCAGTATACGGAAGACGGTAGCCTAAGCCATTTAATTGAAAACAATCAAAGAACCTGTGCTAAATAATAAACACCATATTTGAAGCATTATTCAATATTGTTATCTTGTATAAATCAAGTCATCGTAAGCCTAAGAATCTATTCTTGCTAAGCTCAACTTTTTAAGAGGGAAAACAAACTTCGGAAAGAAAAAGAAAGGTGAGTTCGAAATTGTACGGTAATTGCAAATAAGGTAAAAAGTAATAAAGTAAGGTTAAAGGATGAATTCATATAGAAGTATTGTTATTGTTGATTGTTGAACCAAGCAACAATACATTTTCAAATTCGAGTTGTTCTGTATTTGAAATATTGTAAGTAGTAAGTAGCAAATCTCAAATCTTATCTGCAATCTTCCAGTCAGTTACACGTTACATAATATGATCTTTCATGATTATTTATCAGTTACATAATATAAGCTACCTAAGTTGCATTTTACGGTTGCAAGTCTATTTTGCATTGCATAATTCATAATTGATACATTTTTATGCAAAATAATTGGTGAATATGTTTGTAATTACATGTATGGTCATGGTTCGTGTTAAGTACATCAGTAATCAGTACCTTTGTTTATAATTCATAATTTATTTTCATTTTATACTTTATTGTATTCTTTGTTTATTTTCGTGTACGTTTATTAATTTCACTTATTTTTTTGGATTATGTATGTCATAGTCATTATGTCATTGTATATTCATATATTGTTTCCGGCTTCTGTGTGATATCAATTTATTTTCTGGTCTGATGGATGTACTATTATTGTGACTGTCGTTATATATTCATAATTCAATTGTAAGTTTAATACTAAATGGAGCTTGGTGTTGAATCGTTGATACTATAAGTCATGTTGATATTACAATAATATCTTAAAATTTATTGTATGCTTTATTGTCGGTATTTTGGTGGAATTTTCATTTTCAAGGACGAGCTAGATCATCGTCGACCAAATCAAGTCCATCTTCATTTGCTCGCGAGCAAGTTGAAACATCTTTAATCTCTTGAGTCAGAGCTGATCTATTGATTTAGAAGTCTTGAAAAAGCCCTAAAATGATTCCTACATGTTAGTGATCGTGCTTTTGCAATAGATGTTATTTTGAAATTTAAATACCCAATTGTGTCAGTTAACAACTACATTGTGCTTTTGCTAATTTCTCTTAGCATGGTTTTGATCCTTCATTCAATTTTTTTGTACCTACTTTACACTAAAATATGTTTTCCTTTTTTTAGTTTCTGGTGTTTAATAGTCTTGGAAACGAATAATTGCACTACCTTCTCGTAGTATATCATAGGTTTGCGTAAAATTACTCACTCAAACCTCATGTATTACATTTAGTAGTTCAGAGGTTCAGTGGGAAGAGGCATGCACCAGCAATTTGTTTGGAATCTTGATATTTATTTTACACTTAGGGTTCACATAAAATTTGTATGGGTAGGGTTTTCTTACATAATCAAATGTGACTTAATGGGGATATAATTACATCAGCATATTTAAAGATAATAAAAAACCTTACAGGAAATATTTTCATAATTTGTCAATGATTATAAATGGGAATGGAGTATGATATAGTGTGGAGTGTTATATACTTACTTAGTCGTGTTTCAGTCTTGTGTGCAAGGGTAACCACTTGTTCTTGTTAACCTTGGAAAAATTAATCCCATTTATTATTCCCTGAAGAATATACTGCATGCTAGTTAAGCACTGGCTGCTTACTTTAGTTGAAGCAACTTGATGTACTTTAGCATTTACTTGAGAAGTGCATGTTTATGTAGACGCGGATTGGTTTTTCATTACTGATACATATCTATCTTCGAATGTTCGAATTGGCTGCCCGAAGAATTTTATTCCATGTTAAAGTTAGTTGGCTACATTTTTGTATTGCATTCATTCAATCATTAGCTAATTAAATTGTATTCGTTGTCAGCTGTAGTTTGACAACGGAACAAAAATGATGGAAGGTAATGGGCAGGATTTTTTTCCGGTATAATATTCAGAAATACCGGTATCACTGTACATTTACATGCAACCTGTCCTGGAAACTTGGAAATATTGCGTCTTAATTATTTAAAGCTCAAGGTTACCTATTTGGTTATACAAGCGATGCTTTGACAGATCTAGTATAGCTACTCGATTATATTAATAGAAAATCATTTATTAACCTTTTAAGCAAGCAGAATCGAGCATACAATTAGGTAACTTACACAAGCATGATATGGATACTTCTTTTATTGTATGGTATTTGTTTGGCCTTTTTTAATAACAAAAATTATAGCAATGCATCTAACGTGGCTAAATAGTTTTGATCGATTACAATCGTTGATCACTTTAGATGAAATTACTAACCTACTACACTCGTAATTCTTAGAACAATGAAACTATAAAGCTAGTGATTAAGTTGGTTTCTTGTATCAGTTCGGCTGCGTGGTCGGTTTGGATACCAATCGTTACACAGTTCTGCACATTTAGAGTCAGAATAATTTGAAGTTGGTAGGTAGGAAATTAATTATATAGTCTGCATGGTCTGTGCCTCAGATAATTTTCACTGTTTTCAAAAGTTTTGGTAGTGTACTATCCTGTTTGTACTTTAAAATTTTTTTTACCTCTAATTTTAACTTTTGGGTGTGGAGAGAAAAGTTTTGTGAAGTATTAACCTGTTATATTTCGTGGCTCAAATATACACTGTAACTTATTTTATGTTGTTTGTTCTATCGATTGTTAGTGGTCATAAATTGCATAGCCACATCCACCTCAACCTTGAGAGGAAGTATGGTGAAAGCTCGGCCGCTAGTGTTTTGTGGACCATCAGGTGTGGGTAAGTCAACCCTCGTCAAAAGACTTCTGCAGGAGTTTTCGGATGTCTTCGGCTTTTCAATTTCACACACAACGAGAAGTCCTCGTGCTGGTGAAAAAGATGGACGTGACTACCATTTTGTAACTAGAGGAGCCATGGAAGAAGCAATTAAAAATGGTGACTTCATTGAATCTGCCGAATTCTCTGGAAATTTGTATGGAACAAGGTAGCGAACTTCATTTCCGTTTTTCTTTTACTCATCCATGTATAACTAAGGCATACAATGTCGAATTGTAATGGGAATGAACTTTTTGATTGCAGCAAGCAAGCAGTAGAAGAGGTGCAAAACAAGGGAAAGATCTGTATATTGGATATTGATGTTCAAGGAGTGAAACAGATCAAGTTAACAAATTTGGAACCCAGGCTGGTTTTTGTTAAGCCACCTTCTTTAAAAGATTTAGAGACGCGTTTATTGGCCAGAGGAACAGAAACAGAAGATTCGCTTAGACGTCGCTTAGCCGTTGCGCAAGCTGAACTTGAATATGGTAATTGAATCAAAATTCATAGTTCAAATAACGTGTAGTACTGTCGTGCTACAAATGTGGATACGATGTATTTACTAATCGGCTTGACGTATTTTTTGATTTGCATTACAGGTGACATACCCGGTAACTTTGATTTAGTGATAGTCAATGACCAGGTCGAAGCTGCTTACTTGAAGTTGAGAAACTTTCTGTTGCCGGATATTTCAGAACTCAGAGAGTACATTTCAAAGTTAAATCCAGCATACCAAAACGGTAGCGGGGACAAAAATTAAAAATGTGTAATAATTTGAAAGATCAAGTGTCAAAATTTTGGATAACTAGTTTACTTCCATCTTCATGCATTTTTATATTCTTGTTTGCTGCATTTGTTCAAGTACCACATGTTTTCATTACACGTAATGCAATAGTTATACTGAAATAACAATCTAATTTGAAGCAGTCACTGTTTTTACTTCCGGAATTTTAACCTGCCAACTTTCCTTTTTGCATTTCTGTTTTCTGCAAACGTTTTGTTTGGTAACGCAGTACGCAGTGTTTTTATTTTATGCAAATTACTTTCTTGATTGTATTTTTATTTTATACATTTAGATGACATTGACAGCTAAACCGTTCGTATACATCTAAAATAGTAATTTAATGTGTAGTTATTAATCTTTAGTAATCTTAGTGGTTTGAACAGTAATACATTCTTGTGTACCTTCCATGAGACCGGTTCGAGACCGTCTATAAGTAGTTATAGTGTGATCGAGTATTAGATAAATTACTCTGCTACCAATATATAATTACTTAAGTTGTACACTCAAGAGAAAGTTTATAGAATATGCATAATTTCAAATTACAAGAAAACAGTTGTACTGTAGATTAACTAGCGAGATTAGCAACAGTCGCTTTGAAAGTATTGGTACTGTTAAATAATATTTAAAGGGTACTAATGTTCACCGACATTATTTGTGAGTAGTTACGTGATTACGGTGTGTAAGCTCAGATATATAATTGCATACATTAATAAAAATGTTATTTAGGTACCCGCTTATAATCCTGAATCCATTTGAGTGCTAGTGCGCTTCGCTAATAATTAGATTAGGTATTTAGAAAATACTGAATAAGTTCGGTGGACGGGGACAGGAAAAATGCAGCACGTTGATCAATGTTGGATCGGATGTGGTTATGGACATAATAAATTACCACAATGTACAGGGGAAGTGTGAGAATGCAAGCAGGCGAAATAATGATTACAGTTTGAAATTACTCAATAATAAATTAATTGTAAAAATAATACGAAGAATGGGCGGAGCTTATAGTTGCACATCAAGTTGGAACTCGAAGCTTTAAGTATAGAATTAACTACGTAATCGAACGTAGACAACTATGTATGTAATATACGCAATTGTCATTGTAGTATTACTTCAATGTTCTAATACAGATAATCTCGTTAAACGAGTCAATTCCATAGTTGTTCAGGGTAACGTGCTACGTACACTTTTCAGGCTCTAAGTTATGTACACTGTCACCTGTGACTACGTTAGGTTGATTTGATGTGACGAACGAACGTCGTAAAACGGTTTCGCAAGTCATAACTATCGTGTTTATATTATAAATACATGTTCTATGTGCAAAATTATTTAAATTAAAAATATGAATCGTCCGATGTGGTGAGTGTGCGATTCTCATCTTAGGACTACTTATTTTGACCATACGAAGAAAATAAAAACATGACACTATGTGTTTGATGAAATCAGCAATAAAGTCTAATAAAATACGTTAATTTAATCTCAAAACGTTGATTACACTCATTTTATCATTACTCATTACGTTTGATTTGATTCTTTCTTTATTCATATAATTACGCAATACATCAGTTTCTAGACTGCGGGCATCTAAATTGGTTAAGTATGTTGGAGTCGTTGTACTACTTTTAATTATTCTGTAAGAAAATTCCTAGGAATTTAATCGGTAACAAGTATTTAAAAATCCACATGCACTTTTTTTATTCGATTCAAGTTACATACTACGATGTGTTCTTTGGGCACACGCTTTTGAGCAACGGTTGTTTTCTCGCTTATAATACATTATAATTGATTATAATATTGGAAGCATTAGTTAATATTATCTTATTCCAGTAGAAATAAGAATATGGATTATGGATACCACAAAGTCATGAATTTGATCAAAATTTATTGCCAGAAGTGGGGTT
>JAAXYX010005367.1:0-10984 GCA_036851915.1 Ptenothrix huangshanensis | reverse complement strand
GGAGCTATTTGTTCCCCGTATTGTTCCCAGCAGTTTAGGAAGGGACAATTGCAATCAAGTAGTCACTTGCGAAGCTTAAAACAGGAAATGGTCCGAAATCAATAGTTGTTGCAATCCATTGTAAATCAATGAGAATACCTAGCCCAGTGTACCGTTTTTCTTCTAATAGTATGCCTCGTGGGCAACTAGGTACCTGGACGTAATTAGAGGCTCGTGTGATAAAGCCGATTTATCTGTATTAGGGCGCTGCATAGTGTTGCAGGCAACATAGATAAGACCAGCGTACTTTTAAAGACCGCGCGTGATATTCAAATTTCGACCTATCCGACCCGCCCACTACTAGGAAAAATACGGTACATACCTTTCCTACCTATATGCACCTAGGTAAGGTATTTCTGTGTCATTATTGCACTGTATATCGTGCGTAGAAAAGAATGTACTTTTATCTTTTACTTCATACTCTTACGTTATTTTTGATATGAAACGGAAAATGCTACAAGCGTTCGGAGGTATAACGGTATAATCTAAACGGTCGATTTTTGTATAATCCTTGTGTTCAAATGACTTGTGAATACATATACCTACATAGATGTAGACTACATCGTATGTGTGATGCATATGTGTAGGCCGTTATAATTATACTCTAAGCGTTTCCCATAAAGCTGTTATTGGGAAAAGCCCATCACTTTGCATTCGGTCGGTCTCGGTCTCGATTCAAGTTGAAGTAGATCATATATCACGTAGGTAGTGGCAGAAATAGTAGAGTGTCAGGAACAAGTAGAAAGCTACTGTATACGTGTAGTAGAATAATAAACCGTTTGACTTCAACTTGGCTTTTACCTTACCTTACGTGTGCTCACCTTACACATACACAATTTGCACATGCATGTGTCTTACTCGACTTCAAATCAGAATACATTGATATGGTTGTAGCTGTTTGTTAATGTCAGCGTCTACCATACCCATACCTTACCGTCCTCGCATTCAAATTAAATTGCAAATGTAAAGGCAAGTCCAAGTCACGATACGATTGCACTTGTGTTTTTTTTGCCACAACTGAAGAATGGTAAATATCCCCGCGTTTTGATGCGATGTTCGTATATGAGGTAAGGAGCTCGAGTATCTTGTTTACTGTAGCCTTAATTTCATGGCTACATTTTATGGTTGGGAAAAGCTATTTTTGAGCATACTTAACTTGCATCCCCTCATCCCACTGCATTTGTTTTCACTTCCAACAGTTTTATTTTGGGTAGACATGCAAGGGAAGGGGAAGGTAAGAACAAGAAGGCAAGTTGTATAACATTTGTTTAGTAACATAACAGTGGCAAATAAATTCTTTGTTTAGCCATGGCCATGTAAAATATGCAGCCTTGTCCATGACCACTTCCAACGTATACCTATGTGACCGGGATTCAGTTAAACATTACAAATACAAATTAAGAGTATACGGAGAACTGCACGGTTATGCTCTCTGCTTACCGTCGTAGGGTGGTAGGTAGGTAGGTAGGTAGGTAGGTAGGTAGGTAGGCATTGAGGAAAGACGCCGAAGAAAAAGTCGAAATAGTTTATGTGGTATTTATTAGCTAACCTTCTTCTTGCTTCAACCTTTCTATGTGTAATGCGTCTTAAAATAGACTAAAGTCAATTTGGAATAGTATGCATGCAACCGATGATTAGCAGGATCTAATGAATATGCAAGTCTCCGGATATACGTAGATAAATCCCGAGAGAATTTATAAATAAATACATTTTATTTGAGAGTAAATGTTTTATGATTAACTATATTTTATGACTACCGACCTTCTGGTCTTATTACTGGCGAAGTCGCACCGACAGCAACAGCAAAGACCAAACTTTGAGTGTGGTTATGGTTAGCCAAGCTAAATATCATATAGTGTGTCATGCTTACCTTCGAAATACCTGTCTTGAGTTAGGAATGAAAGTGAAAGTACCAAGTACCTCCAAATTGACACTGTAATCATGCTTTATAAGATTATGATTAGAATTGTAAATCTTTTCGTTAATAACACATAAAATTTTGACGTTTACGGTTTACATCTCCTTTTATGCTTTGGGTGGAGGTAATACGGCAATTCATTAATTCGCCGTTCTCGTTGGTAAAGAGATGGTTGAGTAAACTTCGTCAACTTAAGTGTTTTACTCCCTTGCAGCAGACTATACGGAAGTTCTTTGTATATGTAATTATTTGGTTAATTATTCTTGAAATGGTTCTTCGTTATAGAGGGAAACATAAAATACCAATAGGGTGTACCTACATGTAGCATGTGGTGTTGGTAGTTAGGTGTAGTTTGTGGGACCAGTTTGCTTCTAATGACGTATGTAATTCTAATATCGTGAAGTGGAAACACGTAGTAAATTCATTTTTCCAACGATCTACAAAGTGCTGTGTCCATGTTTGGAATAAGACGATGCTGCTGTTTAACTATCAAAAACATTTAGGTAGCTAGTTTCATACGTTTGTAGTTTGTAAATACATACCGTTGTAAAGGCTAGCTTTTAAATTTAGATGTATAATTATATGTTCTTTTGGAAGTGTATAATTACCTACCTTCTAATTCAGTGTGTACCTATTGTAAGAGTAAACAAATACTTCATTTATTCACTGTTATACAGTAAGTTATAGCAATAGCCCTGCCACTCAGTATACAATGCTCATAATTTTTCTTTGATTTTAATGCCTTGAAGATCATTTCTTAAATATTTCTTAGTTTTTAATTGTGAAAATAAATGAAGATTACATGTATATTTGAATTGAGCCACGTAATGCGATTACCATTATTTAATAAATCAGGATACAAATTAATTTAAACTTAGAAACAAACTCTTGAACAAAAGCAGCAATACTTCCTCGAGCTTCAAAGTCCAAATTATATTATTAATTAATTCCCAAATTATATTTATTCTTAATTTTGTTCTAAATCCATTCCCTCAGATTAACTATTTGCTGCTGCATCCTGTATGGTATGAGTATCAGGTGAATCCTTGAGTAGTACAAGTAACCTGCACCCTGCACTATCAAAATAGGTAGGTATGATTTATAGAAAGGTATTGAAGGTGTTTGTCTTCCCGCGATAGTTTCTCGTCTGTCAAGCAAGCAAGCTAGCGAAAATGAAAGTCAAAGCTAAACAAAAACCAAGTCTGCAGAGCCGAAGCCTTTATATTTTAGATAGTTGGGTCATTCGTTCGCATGTATGTACATACACACGGTTGGTTTGGTTTGGCTTTTCTAGGCTTGGCTTGGCTTGGCTTGCTCTATATAGCAAGAGTCACGAGAACGAGTACGATTATGATTACATATTTGATTCACGGTTGACGTAAACTTTATTATGCTGACGCTGTTAGAAGATTGACTTGTGTTAGTGGAGGAATAGTAGACGTCTATTTTTATGAAGACAAGCAAGCTTTATAAAAAAAGGAAAAAGCTGGAGAAAATGAGCAAATTGGTATAAGGTAGAGCGGTAGGTTATAGTGTTGGTGTTATATGAATGTGTTTTGTGTGTACCGTACATCATCTAACTGTCTACGTCGCCTGGTACTGGTTGCTGCTTACTGGTATGTACTCTGTTTCTGCCCTGTATCGTCTCAGGTTGAATTTGTGTACGCTAAATCTACTGCTCCTCTCCTGTGGTTGTGATGTTTGAGTGAGTGAGTACATCGGAGCTTTCCATCCACGTCATCACCAGCGCCGTGCAAACATCATTCTTTCTAGTTCTTATTATTATTATAGACTTTCTCGCATAAAACTCAACCTTTGTTGCTATTCGTTATTCCACACCGGAGTCATGTCATGGAGGTAGGTAGGTAGATACGTTTGTAGAATGGATATTGCCCTATACGTCAAGTTCTCAAATGATGAATTCCAATGGGAATTTCCCCGCCATAGGTATTATCTATACGCCAGGAAGCCACAAGCTTTACGCGGACGTCGAGAGTGTAGATAAAGTATTCACAATTCTCTTTTCTACACTGTGTAAGTTCCCACTTTTTCCTTCCCTCCAGTCAGTTTTTCCTGATGGCTTTTACTGTGGTAGACGTATTACTATTACTGAACAGCTATTGTACACCGTGGGGTAAATAATCCTAAAGGTGTGATAGCTTCCCAATTGTGATCTAGCGTCATTTTTTAACAGGGTCCCGAAGGGGTAAAAAAATGTAGATTTATGTGCGCTGGGAATTGAAGCAAACATGTAGAAATAGAAGTTGCAAACATAAATAAAACATCATTGCCGTTGTTTGAAGTTACCGTAAAGCCTGTGATGATTAACGGGAGAATTATTCAAAAAATCAGAATTTTAACGAGGGCATTTAACATGTTAAATGGGGTAAAACCTTGTGCCTTGTATCAACACAAGACGGAAATAATCATTAACTGTTTGGTAGTGTTGTTCCTTCATTGTTGTGTTTTTCTAGCATCGCGTTTGGGATTAGATCTTTTGGTCTATTATATCCTTGTATAAATTAATGCACTCAATCCTTTGCAAAATTAATAATTGACTAATGTGAATTAAATTCTTGAGGTTGTAGTAAACTCTGGTAAGTTGGAACTAGTTGAATGGTAGAAAATTAGAATGAAATGAAGTGTCACATTCAGGGACCCCCACCCCGTGTTGGTTTTGCATGTTGAACGAGCAGACATGAAACCTTTATCTATGTGGCTAATAATTACTTAGGTATGTACATTATAAGCTAATAAGGTCGAAGTTTTGCTCTTTATTCGTGCTCGAGTTTCGCCGGTGTCAAGTCAATGCTTGTGCTCGTAATCCACACCCTTATCTGGTGAAGTAACGGCAACGACTGCTCTTCTGTTGCTGTTGCTGTTACTTCTGATGCTACTACATTACACTAATAACTAGTTTTTATACGTTCATGTGCCTGCACAATAATGGTGATAATAATAAGAAATGTGTGCCATGATTGCCTTTTCCAGAATGTGCAGTGCTATCAACGTGAGTTGTACAAATTGCTTTCTTCCATGACGTCACCTCCACTTGTACTTATTGTTATGGACGGACTGGATGAGGTAATGTCACTCTTTTCTCTCACTTTTCTACAATCTTTCTTGCCCCATATCTACGATTATTGGAGTCGCTTTAGGTGTAGAACTATAGGCGTTTGGTATCATTATGAGGCGTCATTACTATTATGTTTTTGACCCAGACACGGTCCTTGATGACTTGGCATCATCAACTCAACTTTTCCACTTTCCCTCCATTATTTATAGACCAAGCTACTACACCACTACTACTCCTACTACTACGACCTTACTACTTCCAGCACCTAGCAGTGCTCCTACTACTATTACCACTACTAGTAGCACTGTGTAAGTATGTGTAGAGTTGATGATATTGACTATGTGGTTAATGTACTTACCACCAATGTCAATATCCGTACTAACTTTGAAGGTGCCTACTTACATATTCTCAATACAGTATCCAATCGGCAAGCCGTCAGGATTATAGTTCTTTGCATTTTGATGTATTTTATCTACAATCGACGTCGACTATCGTTCATTTAGTGGAGGTGGGTGTATAAACCTGGTTATCGCGACTGGAGACTTTTTGTTTAGCAAACACGGGTAAAAGTTGGTAGCTATAACTTTGTGGCAATGTTTCTTCCTTATCTCGTTCGTATGTATTTGAGATGAAATAATGGTCATCTCCAGAGGTACGAATACTGTTTTATATGCATAGATACCTTATGTTTATAGTCTCAGCCATTCAACAATTATTGACTCCAACGGCATCGTTTTGATAGTGTTACTATTAGTTACACTCTTTTAAACGCCAAGCAATACAAAATGAGCTACGGTAGGAAATCGTTATTTTTTGTATTTAAATATTGATGTATACTACTGATTAAAAACGGAATTTATTGCGGTTTTAATTAATTCTAACCATTTCCCCTATTTTTTAATTGCATTTGTCAGGATTTTTGCTTCGGAACCTATTATTCCCTTGCAACAAAACTTGAATAAATAAATGGTGCAACTTAAATTATCGGGTTAAATAGCTATGCACTTGAAATCAGGCATTAGTACTTTAATCACGTATATATATTAGGTAAATATAGAGTCATTAAGTAATAGTATCTGTATACCTGTACCTAAGTTGTACTATGGTACCCTAACCACTATTTAAAAATGTGAATGTATTTTGTTGTTTGCTGGGAATGCGTAGCTTAACTCTTATGAGGTCTCGGCATTGGGCTGGTTATCAGAGGCTTTGCCTTCCAGAATGCGACTCATCATATCTTGTGCTGACGGCTCTTCAGTCTTTCAATCAATCAAGGCCATAATACCTCTTGAAGACGCTTTCATCTCGGTAAGGAGATTTTGTTTTCCTAGAGTTGTGTGTCAACCGACTTACCGGTGATTAATATATCCACCTACATATGTAATTGTATACAGCAACCGTATAGGTTTCAACTGTGAGGGATGCAGAATACTACTTGTAGTTACCTCTTGAGGTGCATGATTGAGTGTACAACCTAGGTTTACAGATAAGTACAGGTGCCTACGGTCTGAGCTGAGTGATAGAAGATTGTGTTAATAAGCCTTCCTTTTCATCCTTTGTTGAAGTGAGTCAGTCATGTTTCTGTAGTCTCCCATTGTGTTCTCAAGCTTAAGAAAATTAAATGAGCTGGTTTCAAAGTGAAGGAGAAACTAACCGAATTTGTAGTCTGTATGCTCATTTTTTGTTTTGTGCCTTTGCTACTTATTTTCATGGTCGGCTGCTGTTGATGCACAGAACCAAGACTAGAACAAGAAAAGTAGAAGCGCAGTACACATGCACGATATCAAAGATCAAAGAGTGTTATACTGAATTAGACTTTGTAAATGTGTTGAGCACATTGAAAATGTGAATGTGACAAAGGTATGTATGTATTGGTATGTAGATGCGTGTAATTATACTCGTCAGTTCTGTAAACCTTGACATGAAAATGTTCTCTTTGAGCGAAACAGAACTGCCGTGCCGCATCTTCCTTTCCCTTGTGTCGATTTCGTTTCTGTTCTGGTGTGGCTCTTAGTAAAATAAAATAATTATAGCACCATGTTCCAGTCTGGTAGACTATTGTTTAAAAGTTATGAGTGTGCAATTTTTTTGGTCGTGTAAAAAGTTTATGACATAAGAAATATTCTGCGGTCGTTGTCGTCGCCATAGTCTTTCTTAGTTGTGTACACCGAATCATGAGGGATACGGGTGTGTGGCGGTAAATTGTTTGTACGTCAGATCCATATGACCGACGATAAAGAATTTTATTGTAGGAACGGGTAGAGAGCACAAAGGATATTAGTGAGCTCGGTTGCTGTTGCTCTTGCTCCTGCTACCTATAACTGGGTAGGCGTAGGCATAAGATTAGGCAAATTCTGGTTGTTTGTTGTATAATATTGTGCTTGCGACTCTAACCACAAATTGTCCAAAATGGTTTTAAGATGTCACCATTAAGTCAACAAGCAGCCGAGAGCTTGTTGACTGCATCCATTCTGCAATACAACCACAGCGTCGACCCCGAAGTGCAGAGGAAACTCTCATCTGGTTTGAAGAAGTGTACACTTCCACTCTACATTAAAGTGAGTCCTTTCCTCCTTTCTATGCATTTTTAATCTACTCTACACTACAATGTATGAATACCATAACATGCCATTTTTAATGCTCATCATGTTTTTAGCTTCTGATCATGTAGATCCAAGATCAACGGCGCTAGGTTGAAAATTCGTATTTGATAGTATTAGGGTATAACTCATAGCTTCCGTTTATTCATGGCAGTTGTACTTATACTGTATGTTTACGTTAACGTTTATTTTTGAATTTTACTTTGTTAGTTACTACTGCTGCGTACGAAATCAATATTTTGGGGCTGTCTGTTCCAACATTAGAAGCCGTTCCATGACTATAATTCCATTCCATTTCAGCATCTGTCGTTCCTGTAGAACAGTATTATAATATAATTATAATTAATCTGGTTTCAATTGTTGGGTACTACAATAGAGAAAGCACAATAGATTAATGTGTGTAAATCCATATCTGTCCATAGTACTATCAACGTCTGCAAATTTTGAAATTGTTATTACGGTCAGGTGGACAACGAACATTTTCGTTGCAAACGATTTGCAAGCACAAACAAAGTAACGGTAGGGGAGTGAATGCATCGGTAATGTCAATGCCAACTTGATTCTATTTTTATCTGTTCACATTCTTAGTAAAGCTCGACCAATCGATTTCTTCCTAGGTAATACTTTTAGGTGAAAGTAACATGTCGATGCTAATGCAACCTACATGTGAAAGGTACGTCAAGGGTGCTCATCAAATAATGTTACTTTCACTGCTGCGATGTTGAAATGCAGAATGCTCAAAGAAATCCAACGTGAGAAGTATTGTCCCCAATTGATCCTATATAAAAATACATGTTCTACTAAATTATTTTTCAGGTGCATTTCGTTCTATTGTGGGATTTGATTTATTTTGGTATGTATATATATATAAATGTAAATATGATGTAATGTACATACTACTACGTACTTGTTATCCTTATCATCATCTCGTCACTGATTCTTAAGCGTGTGACAGTATATGTACACAATAATAAATTTGTCTCGACTTTCCTTGCTATTTATTTTTATTTTATTGTGTCTTGTTTCGAAGTGGGGGTAATTCAGAATTAGATCCTGATTAAAAAAATTGTTGACGTAAATATGCTGGAGGGATACTGTTGTATAATTTAGTACGTGAAACACTGCGTTTTACACATGCAAGTGATGGGTGAAAGGCTGTATAGACTTTAGGATGTATACCTATAGCTATTTGTGTTTAAAGTTGGAGACGAGGTTGTCAGACTTGAAATGATGACAGTCAGAGTCGGGGTGGACGGATAAGAGAGATACGATAATGAATTAAAATGACACCCATTTGTGACGTTGGAACAAATCCAAGCTAACAAAGAGAGAAGGATGACTGCTGATAATAGCTCATATATAATTATATGTATATATATATATATATATAAGTAAATGTGATGATCATGGATCATGGGAATGGCAGGCTGTTGATTTTCCACGAGTAACTAAAATCAGCGCCGTGGAAAATGTCTAATGAATGGTATTTGTTCCCTTTGCCCATTACTTTCAACTCGAACCTTACCCAATGTGTTCCAGAGACCAGTATAAAACGAGATTGTACGTTGACGTGGTTCTCGAAAAGTGTTTAATTTGATTGGACTCGAACCAATGAAAATATTCGAGTCAGTTCAGATCAAATTGGATTGGGACGTTGAGCGTTTCACTTCACAGTCTTCCCATATTCCCGTCACAGTCGTCACCGAGAAAGAAAGAAAAGGAAACGGATCCCATCCATACGATAATGCCAACATTGTAGTTGGCAGCGTAGAAAAATAAAAATTGAGCCTGCAAGCACAGCTTATTATTAGAATATCTATCTCTGATATTATTTGAACAGAAGGCAAATGTTAGAATTTCGATTTTCAATTGCCGATAGTGGCGGTGATATGATGTGGGGAAAATGGGACAGGCGTGTTGAATGTTATATAAAAGCCTTTATAGCATCATAGAGTAGGTTATAGTGCAGCGACCAGAGCCAAATACAAACCAAGTACACTCTTAAAAAACCGATCTTATTTTGAAGGATGGATGCATCAAAAACATCTTGAAGCACAAGATGCACTTCCCAAGGCAATCCACTATCCCTTAGAAGCCCAGGGTGCTTTTCAATTCATATAAAATGTCCTTCACATGTTCACACTTCAGATGTTCTTTTAGATGCGTTTTGTTGACAGAGTGTAGACACCTACGTTCTTTTAGGTACATACGCATATCCGTACATGTACGTATGTCTCTATGGTTATCGTTGCAAACTATGGATAATAATAATTCTGAAGGAACACAAACGTTCCTGGTAAATCCGTTCGATATTCTGAATTGTGACAGAAGTGAAAACAATTTGTTCAATCAGGCTCTTACTCATTCCACATCACGAACCATCACTTGAAAACGAATCGAACAACTTACAAATCTGGATTCATTGGGCATGTTTTTATGAATTCCGTCATTTTTTTCATTCTAGTTTTAATGGATTTCAATAAAGGTGGGTAGATACTTACATTAATCCCTATATTGTCGTTTAAGAGGCAACATGGGATATATCCAGGTCGGAGCACAAGCAGAGTCGGGCCCAGGTATTAATTCTTAAAGGCAAAAGGGGGCATATCCATGAGTTTTGACATCTTCCAATCACAATCACAATTCGCATCAATCAAGATGCAATCATGCTATTATTGTTACAACAGTTTTTGTAGGTAACTACCTAGATTGAAATACACAAAAAATTCCCCCCATGCCAAGTATACTACATACATATGTATATCTAAATACCTAACCTACCTACGTAAGTATTTTTTCAAAACTTTCACAAATTGTAGTTTCCAATTCATTTAACTATTCGAATATGAAATTACAATTTAGATCAAAATAAGAAAAAATAACACGGTGTCATCAATGCAAATCAACGTATAGTATACACACACATTCACATATGTGGACTCCGTCCTGTTCAGGTTCTAGACACACCTATGTACAATGTACATACATTATAAAACTTTTAGTAATTCGTAATGCATCAATTTTCTTTTGAATTTTGACTCATTATATGAAAATTACTTAGACAACCTGAACCTTAATTTGATATAATAGGTACCTATGTAATGGAAACACTAGGGGGAAAGCCGGTTCTTTGTAGATGCCGTTGATTTTCTTTCAATTTTTTTTAGAAGTAATGTATCACATGATTTTATAGTATAATTGTGAATATGTCTAAAGAGTTGTAGCAAACTAAATGGCTGGATCGACTTCTGAATGACGTACTATTATTATTCATCTGTAATTGTATCAACTTATAGTATAGTAGGGATAGTAAGTTAAGTAAATGGTCTCTTCAAGGATAAATCGAAATGG
>JAAXYX010005366.1:0-10985 GCA_036851915.1 Ptenothrix huangshanensis | reverse complement strand
ATATGCATGTAATGTAGTCCGGATATTCTGTGGATATATTTACACTGAGCTGGTGCCGGGAATTGTATGTATATAGCCCGTGAGTGGTGTCGGGAGTAGGTAGGTAAGTAAAAGTGGATGCTGTAGTTTAGTTTAGTTGTAGGTCTGTAAGGTAAGTGAAGGTTTCGAGGTTTCGAGGTTTGGCTCATGGTAAAAGAGAGTTTTGGGATTTTGCGACTTCGAAGAAGATTCATGTCTCGATTTAGCTAATTTACGGATTCACAAGGCGGCTCCGTAATTACAATGGTTCTTCCTTCAACTCTATCATAGTCAGATCGACCAAAGATTCGTTCCTAGTAAATGGAAGTAATGAGATGGAATTGGCTTCTCTCACACCTTCCACCAACCAACCCTGGCTTGGCTTGGCCTGGCCTGGCCTGGCCACACATACAACCAGCTACGAGAGAGCTACACTACCTACTATTTCACTATTTATTTACCCATCCAAACCATGTTCCTATCTTACTCACTTACACTTACGCTCACACTTACAACTAACGTATCCTATACTATTTTACTATTTACCCCACTGACTCTCGCATCAGACCAGACCAGACCAGACCAGACTACACCGTTGAGAGAAGGTTATCCTACTGTTCCCAATGCAATGCAATGTAATGCCATCCCTTCCTTTTAACCGAGAAGTGGCTATCTCTATCTCCACCGAAACATATCCATATCCTTACAACTTACAAGTAAGTCCTTCTGCTTCACAAAGCCCAAAGCCCCACAGCCAATGTATTCCAAGCCAAGGCTCCAGTGTATGCATTGCTACATGCCTTCAAGATATATATACCTATAAATACATGTAGGTAGGCGTACCTATTACATTACCTCGACGCCTGTACTGGTACTGCCTAAAGATAAAGGTATGTGCCAAGCTCCTTCCATTCTCGTCTTGCCATTCATTCTCGTTTATGCCCAAGTCATTGTCAGAGAGGAGTCAGTGAGGATTATGCATGGCATTTCATTTCATTGCTTTCCACACCGTATCCAATCTGGGTATCTTCAGCCTCATTCGCTTCCACATCCATGTACTTACCACCTTACCAACGCCAACGCCAATGCCAACGCCAACACCAACACCGAGACCGACATGGAGCTACGCAGCTCCCATTACATATTTTCCCCGCACAAACAAACTCACACACATATGTATAAGCAAAATTCACGGCAGCCCAAGTCAAGTTCTCGAGTCAGGAGGGACTTTTGCAACCAAATCCAAATCCAAGACCGAGCAAGTCTAACTAATAGGAGAAAAGTACACAAGACAAAACAAGGGAAGACAAGAGTGTGTCTGTATCGTAGCCTGGAAGAGACAGTGGGAAGGAAAGAGGTGAGTGTGAGTGCGTAGATAAAACAATAGGGCCATCTTATACACTCTTAATGCAGTGTGCACATCATATTATCCAACTCCCCTTCCTTAGCCCCCTCCCTCCCTCCCTCCCTCCTATGCATCCTGCAACTGAGAAGTGTGCATTAAGAGGAAAACAAAACAAAATTCCTGGAGCTTATGCACTCTCTCATCTCCAGGAAATTGGTGCATCTCTCTCTCTCTCTCTTTGCTTTCTTCATCTCTTATGTGGTCGTCGTCTGCATACTATTATAAGTAAGTAGCTACTTTAAAATACAAATAGAATCCAGAAGGGAACTGTTGAAAACAACCACCCCTGTTTCCACAGGTTCAATTTCCATATAAGGTCTACAGGTACTTACTTGGCTCAACTTGATTTTGGGTGGATGTGGATGTGGATGCAACGAAGGCAATAATTGTATCCGCGTTCCAAATGCATACTCGATCAAGTTGGAGGGGAGTAGGGAAATTACGAAAAATGCTGGGAAAAGCTGTGATAATGCACTTGGGGTGGGTAATGTAATGCATTGCACTGCACAAGTGCACCGCACTCTTTTGAATTGCATATTGCATTGTACTCACATTGTAGGTACATTGTACATTGCAAGTGGCCTCCAGTTCTCTGGTCCTTTCACTGATCCCGGTGTCGTCTAAAAGCACAAGTGTGCATATGAACCATACCATAACAGTCAATTGTAAAGTCAGAGTGAAGTAAAAGTGGAGTCGGTGGGTTGGATTTGAATTGCTATTGTTGATGGTGCAGTGCAATCTGGAATGGTATCATCCTGGTGCTTGTCTTATGTGTGTGTATGTGTGTGTGTGGTAGGCATATCGTCTACCCTTATGGAAACCTAAGCCAGGCAGTTGTAGAGGCAGAGACAGAAACAGAGACAGACTGATAAGGAGTAGATAGAGCGTTGATTCTTAGGGACGCTAAACGTAATATATTGTCTACAGCTCTGTTTATCACTATTAACTATCTTAATTATAGCCACCCTTTCCTCTTTCCTCTCCCTACACCACACACATGTAGAATGTAGAGAGAGAGAGTGAGAGTGCACCATACCGTTTAACTATAAGACTATAGTACTACTATATATACGTACATACAAGTGTGCATATATTGAGGAGAGTATATAGAGTGGAAACATGAAACCTGGCCTCGGTACACAACACAACCTCCCGCGCCAAATTAATGATTCCCAACGACTGGATTCAAAATAGAACAATACACTGGAACACTATACTATCGGAGCAGGGGCAATGGGAATGACACTGGAAATAGCAATAGCAATAGCAATAGCAATGGCAATGGCAATAGTAGTGACAACAGCAACGGCAATGGCAATACAAAATCCAGGATTTCGCTTTTACTCTCCTTTCCTTCCTTTCCAATTCATTTTCCTTCCATTTCCCATTCAATCCATAGAGCATTACATTACACAGCAGTGCTTTGAGCTCCATTCGATTCAGACTCGAGTCTAATCATCTCATCACCTTACCTCTCTCTCTTTCTCTCTCTCTCTCTCTCTTTTGCTCTACTACATACAGTATTTCTCTGCACTACGATACGAGCCAACCAGAAAGCTGGAAATATCAGAATCAGAATATCTGAATTGAACCAAATATTCCTAGACTGTGCAACTTTGACCTCTTCAGATAGCCATTATCACCCGAGCCCTTTCTCCTTCTCTATCTCTTCTCACTTTCAGTTACTCAGTCTTCGATGCAACTCTAAAGTCCATATTATATAGAGATGCTATAGTCACTGACACTAATGCCGATGGCAAAAGTAAAGTTGAAGCCAACACCTATGTATAAGCTAAAACGATGCCCCACTCATGTTTGCCTATAGGTAAGGAGTAAGGAGGTATATAGTATATAGCTAGTATCTGTATCTGGTTCGCTTCGCCTTCTACTTCTATCTGCACTATCTATGCATCTCTATATCTACTGGAATATCTGCTCCACTTAATTCTAACTACATAGGTATATACGAATCCTATGTATACGAACCTATTTCTCGCTCACAATCGCCTCCATTACCACAACGGAACATCAAACCACTGCCGTCATTATCTCCGAGCATTTTACGATCTAGCCTGGAACTGATGACATAGGACGATGAAGTTTGATTTTTCTCTGGATGTATATTATATTAATATGAGCATTAATGGTTGGCTACGTACCTAGTAGCTGTATTAAGTTTCAAAATAATGGCAGTGACTATAGGATAGCAAAATGCTCAGTTTACACCGCAGCGGTCCACTTTACCATCACCAGAACTAGAACCAGAACCAGGACCAGAACCAGGACCAGAACCAGGACCAGAACCAGGATCAGAACCAGGACCATGGTTATGGATACAGATATTTCTTGCTACACTAGTTTAATATAGACTTTGCGGTTTATCATCTATTTTGAGATGAGCTTGGCGATGGCGATGGCAATGACGATGGCGATGGCAATGGCAATGGAAATGGCCATGACCATGGGTAGGAGAGTGCAACGTAGATAATATGCTATACAGTAGTTGATGCTTCGGCTGACACTGACACTGACACTGACGCTGAGCCTTCATTTCCTTTAAGTTGATCTCCGTGAATATAAATTGACTTTGCTGTGATAAAGAAAATCACACAAATCTCCCGAATAGGTCTCAGTCATTCTCCACACGTGAGACACACGTGAGAGCATGCAGCAGCTCTGGAATACGGAAGTGAAATCTGTACATGCTTTGCTTCTCTGAGTTGCTTATGAGGTTGTGGACACGGCAGGAATCCTTGCTGCTACAATCGCTATCTTTCTTCTTGGTTTTGATCTTCTCCATGTTGTTCTTCCATCGATAAGATGGATCGAGGAGGAAATGGAAAAAATATACAAATAATAATGAAAATTCCTGGGTCGTTTTCCTCATCTTATCTTCATCAAATAGACATTGGTATTGGTTGGAAATCGAGGGATGTGGTGATGGCAGCGAAAAAGTAATACCAAAGTATACTAACCAAGGTACTTATAGTTTGTCCAAAATCCCATTATCCGTTTCAATGGCAAGACAGTTGTTCAGTGTTGCTCTCATGTCTGGTGTTCTGGTCCTGGTGGGTGTCCCTTTATCAAATTGTAAACTAACTCAATCTGATTTTACAGACTGGAATAAATAGCATGTAAAAATATTCATACCATGGCCATAGCCATGGCCATAAGCACCAGTGGAGAGTTGGAGAGTGAAGAGGGCGAGAGTTGGAGTTGGGATGGAAAATGTAAAATGGAAAATGAAATGAGAGGGAGATGCAAAGAAGTTGATAATGACCCATGAATTTGAAAACAATAAAGAAATGATGTCATCATTTAACAAATAGTATTATTTCATTTAGTTGAGCTCCATGAAACGATTTAGCCAGGCATGCATATGATACATGTGTGCGGTAGGTGCTTACAATTACTTCCTCTCCATTATTATTTTTATGTCATCTGGAATGGTGTGTGTATGTGGAGGGGATTTGATCATGAATCCTTCATGAATGCGAGACTCCCTATGTATTTAATGTGGGTAATATTGGCGCCGTTCTCGTTCTCTTTCTCGTTGTCGCTGTCATTGTCATTGTCGTTTTCGTTGTCGCTGTCGCTGTCGCCGTGGTTGTCGTTGTCGTTGTCGTTGTCATAGTCATAGACATAGTGATTGCACTGCCGAGATAAATTTCAATTTCAAATTCTAATTCACACTTGTAACGCTAAACCAAATTTTATCGACTAGAACAAGTCACGCGTTTGACGTTTTCAGCGCCGAGTTACATTTTAATTTGAGCCCCATAATTATTAGTTGCTGTGTACTCATCAGCAAAATGTTTTCCTCCACTCAAAATTGTAATTGAATCCATCAAGTAATTACAGGATATGCACACCTATAGGGACGAAATGCATTGAGCGTGCATACGACACTTTGACTGGGGGAAATGAAGTGAAGTCGGTCGGTGTGCCGGTGCTGGTGCTGGTACTGGTACTGGTACTGGTACTATTTCTGGTTCTGACTCTGGTTTTGACGCACTATATAGTAATATAAAGTCCTATAGTTTCAGATTCGATTCATATGGTGGTGTTTGATGATGAGACTGTTTATGATTATTCATATATTCCGCTTGATATGAATCAAGGAGATAGACACGAGAGCGAATGGGATGGGGACGGAATGGTGATGGTGAGACGGAGATGTGGAAAGAGAGAATGAGTGTGTTTGGTTGGAGTCAGTTGTGGCGGCAAATGTATTTGTCATCAAAGGGCATCTAGGGCTGCACCGCGTCACACCACACCGCACTGAAGCAAGGATTCTCTCATGTATTTGTCTGCTTCTTAATAAGTTACCCATCTCACTTCCTTTCCTCCAGAACTGCAGACTCCAGAGAATATCAAATCAACTTGGGTCCTACCATCCTCATTTCCTTTGGTTTGGGTAGGTTTGGTTTGGCTTGGTCGGTGGCAGGGTGGGTGCTGGTGCTGGTGCTGGTCCTAGTACAGGAAAAATATGAGGTTAATACCGTGCATGAGGATGTGGGTTCAAGTAATATAAGTTGTAATTGAATTCCTTCTGGAACAAAACCAAAGGAAACCAAGACTATACCAGAACCAGAGACCAGACTGGAGTGCTTGGTGTACTCGTGGTGTATGGTAGTCAGTTAGGAACTGGGAGAGAGAGAGAGCGAGAGAGCGAGAGTAAGAGTTGTAGTCTGCGATCGTGTGTTGTGCTTTGTTGTGTTGTGTACTTCGTTGTAGGTATGTAATTATGAGCAGACCTCAAATCCACTTGGTTACAATCTACAGAGAGAAACTAGTAAAATACAGGCATGCATGTTCTGTTGTGAATTTAATAAAATGACAAGATGCACCAGGAATGTGTAGCAGAGAGAATTACGTGTGTAATATCAAGCCAGTGAATTCTGCAATTCTGCTCCTGCCTTCGAATTCTCATTCAGAGTGTTGGATGCGGGATTCGGAAATTCTGCCATTCTATTCCTTCCATTGTATAATGTGTTCTGTTCTAACCAAGTCTCGCTCTTTCTCTCTCTCTCTCTCTCTCTCTCTCGGTGCCCTTTTACCCTTCCACTCCTCCACTCTTTACTGCACTATAATTAAGACTTGACATGGAGACTCATTTAAATTTTCCGCTCTACCTTATCTCACTCGTCCCTATAGCAACTCTGGCCCCTATACTCCCAGTATAAAAGACAACGAGGTACTTTCCTTTCGACAATAAAAACCTATAATTTACTACATAATATGCCTACTACACTTACTATTGCTACTTACTCGCTACTACTCCTACCACCACTTCCACTTCCACTTTTCTCTGTGTACACATGCACTCACCAAATCTAATGCTGAGTAAGTGTTTTCCATTATTATGCTCCATGTGTGTATGTGCAATGGACCATAAATTACCTTGTAGCTATATTTATTGGTGGATTGTGGGACAAGAAGGAACCAAGCCGAAGTTTGTTTGTTTATTATTGTGGTCTAATATAATAATATGTAATAATAGTAATGTCATGTATAGGCAAACGGGTATTTCCACCACAAGTTTCCATCCAACTCCATGCCATGATGATACGGCTAATCACAAGTTATTCAGAAATAATGAGTCAACGTAGAAAGAATGGACAGAAACATTCAGAGAATTGTATGTAGTACGTTACGTATGGATGTAGTTGCAGTTGCATTTGGGTTGGAACTTTGGAAAGAGGGAGAAAAGAAGCAAGAGAAATGGCAAGTTGATGAGTCCATCACTATAGTTTCGGATTCTCACCAGTGCCGGCTTTCCTTTCAGTTTGGTTTTCTTCTCTACCTTGACTCCTAATGCGGACGGATATATCCTAATTAGTTTTTTCTTGAAAGCCCATGTATATGCACCCTGGTAGTGGAGTCCGTGTGGGGCAAGTGGGTAGAAGCATTAATAATATTATTATTGCCTTTGTCGACCAGGACCAGTGTAGGAAGGAGGAAGTGCATGTAGTAGGCGTAGAGGAAAACTTTATGCACAATCTAGGTGTGTACACTGTAAAAATTATAGAATCTTAAAACGGAAAAATACATTTAAAATTCTAAATACATACTTGTGTTTTGTATTATTATGAACGAAGTTAGGATGCATCCTGAATGCATCACAAACGTATTTAAAGTTCTTTTTAGACCAAGATTTCCTGTTTCAACCATTTTTAAAGCTTCAAATTTTTTTTACAATTTTCAAGCATTCTATTTCTTGTTTTAACAATTTTTAAACCGTTTTTTCTGTTTTAACAGTTTTTAACTGCTTCAAAATTTCTTATTTTAACAATTTTGAAGCATTCCAAAATTTCTGGTTTTAACCATTTTGAAATGTTCTCCCTATCATTTTTAACCGCTTCAAAATTTCTTAGTTTAACAATTTTGAAGCATTCCAAAATACAAATTTTTAAACGCTTGAAAATTTCCTATTTTACTAATTGTTAAAGCTTAATTTGGAAAAATTTTAAGTGCACCGCAATCACATTTCAACGCCCCTTGAATCATAAGATGCACGTTAGATGCTGTTTCAAAACGATTTTAAAGCATATTATATTTCCAAATGCACTTCAGATTAACTTGAGATCCAACCTAACTGCATTCATAAGTATTCTAAACAAGAAAATACTTTTGTGTTTATGACGCCTCAATTTTTACAGTGTATTCTCATAATATGAAGAAATCTGTTCAAATACTTAATACCTTCTCCGTCTCGCGTGTGTTTATGTGAGTATGTTTAGTGCTTTGACTACATGTCGGTGTCTATATGGTAATATTATGTTAGCAGTATACTACACCATAGCTAATAGGGAGAAGGAGAGCTGGAGAGAAAGAGAGACTTACCTGAGTTGATATATTTTATGTTCGTGTATAAGATTCGGAGCGTAAGCCTCAGCTCCGTTACTCACACAACAAGAACAAGTTTGGCAAACTTTTCTTCTCGTAATGTTGCACTTGGTTCGTTAATACTTATAAAATGTAGATACTTGGGTAGATGTGAGCCAAGACATTTTATTTGCATTCAGATAAAATTAGTTAAAGCCCTCAGCCAAGTAAGTAGTAGTAGTAAAGTAGTAGTAGTAGGAGTCCCACAGTAGTAGTAGTAGTAGAAGGTAGTTGTAGTTGTAGCCGTAGCAATAGTAGGTACCTACCTCCGTTACCTACAGTAGTGTACCTACCTATGCAAGTTTTAAGAGTACCACACTCATTGGTCGTTGCCGTTGTCGTTGACTGTAATATACAGATAGAAGCTGTAGCCTTGGCGGTGCAAGTATGAATACATATGGTTTAATAATGTAGCAATCTTGCATAATATAATCGTATTTACTTGGAGTCATTCAAACTACCTCCTCGTTAGTTTACCATCAGTAGTGACTAGTGACTGGGAGTGAAGGAGAGAGTACAAGAATTCTCTCATAGCCACGCCATAGCAATAGACATAGACATAGACATAGACATAGTTCCCTTCCAAAGCATAGGAAGAAAGGAGGATGTAATCCGTAATCGAAATTGGATTTTTGCCTAGCAGAGCTTTACTTGAAATGCTCCTCTGTGTTGCTCTACTCTACTGTCTACTGTAAGTATAGGTAGGTATCTTTCTATACACTACTGTGAGTATTGAAATTACCGCCGACGCCGACTACTAATACTTGCCGAAACATACCTATATAAGTTGAGCGGAACATTTTCGTTTAACGTTGACGTCGATCAAGAAGTGGAAGTGGGAGTATGTAGAAGTATGTATATACATAGATGCACAAGGAAATCAAACCAACAGAATAGTATTGGAAAGTGGACTCCTTACACCCGCACAGCGACAGGATGTATAGTCACATACGCTACCTACATATGGGACTACATGGAAAGGGGAACTGGTTGACGATAAAAACTTTTCTCTGACATTATTCTATGCAATTAACTATGCCTAATAACTCTCTCGAGTATCTAGATTGATGCTCATTCCAATCCGTGAAACTCAACTGATCCCAATAATTGAGTGAGGATTATGCAGACTCCCTTTTCGACAAAACTAACTCGCCTTCATTTACCAAGAAACTCACTAACTACATTCAGACTCCCTAGTAGCTCTCCCTTCATTCATCATTTACATTCCAGGGCGAGGGAATACTTACTCAAAATGGAATACATGGAGTGCACAGCACTATCTGTAGAACCTGTGCCAGTGTCAGTGTCAGTACCAGAGCTGGTTCTACCACCAGCACAGACAAACACATTTACGTGGACAACTAGAACGAAAATGGCAACGGCAACGGCAAGGACAACACAACATCGCACCAACACACTTTGCAAACCCACCACTTCTAGCTGTACTGTATATGGTATAATTAAATATGCCATAATTATAGAGTGCACGACAATGGACAATATATTAGTAATCTGCACATGAATACATAGGCATGCATAAGCATTTCTATTTAATCTTAATTTCGGGAATGTGCTCAAGTACCTAGCTACTAGAAGTAGAAGTAGGTATGTAGAAGTGGAGTAGTAAATACCTACAAGTTACAAGTGCAAGTGATAATATTAGGTATCATGCACTTAATAGTGTCATTACAGACGACTATTTTAAGTATTGACTTTTAAAGTCAGAACATGTTCCATTTCATTTCGTTAGAAAGTTAGGCAGACATTGAGCCCTTTACCTACACTTAGGTTCGTATATACCGTATTTGATGGATCAATTGCCCCGGTAATTACATATATTTCGCCTTCGCCAACCCTGGCAATAAGTAAGGAAACAATGACGGTAAAAAACGCAAAAAAAGAAAACAGACGTTTCATTTATGTAGTTTGAAATACAAAACGTGGAACTTTCAAGAAGTTCAAAATTAAAAAAATTCGAGCATCTTCAAAACGGGTAAAATAAAATAAATGAAACGTTTTCAAAAGGGTAAAGCAAAAAATTAAACGTTTTCAGAAAGGGTAAAATAAAAAATTAAACGTTTTCAAAATGGGTGAAATAAAATAAATGAAACGTTTTCAAAAGGGTAAAGCAAAAAATTAAACGTTTTCAAAAAGGGTAAAATTAAAAATTAAACGTTTTCAAAAGGGTAAAACAAAAAATTAAACGTTTTCAAAATGGGTAAAACAAAAATTTAAACGTTTTCAAAAGTGTAAAATAAAAAGTTCAACGTTTTCAAAAAGGGTAAAATAAAAAACTAAACGTTTCCAAAAAGGGTAATACAAAAATTTAAACGTTTTCAAAACGGGTAAAAAAATGAACGTTTTCAAAAGGGTAAAACAAAAAATTAAACGTTTTCAAAAGGGGTAAAATAAAAAATTAAACGTTTTTAAAAAGCGTAAAATAAAATAAAATGAACGTTTGCAACAGGTACAAAATAAAAACGAAATAGACGTTTTCATAGCCGCGAAAGGAAAAATAGACGTTTTCAAAAAGGGGGCGATTAATCGAGCCCGGGAAATACTCAAGTCCTGGTTACTAATCGATCAAATACGGTAACTATAGCTTGTGTAGCAATCTCGTTTTCATTGTCATGGCCAAGGCAAGATATGCCAGCGGACTGGATTTGAAAGGATG
>JAAXYX010005365.1:0-10985 GCA_036851915.1 Ptenothrix huangshanensis | reverse complement strand
GTTTGAGTCTACCTGTAATTACTTGTTGTGTGCTGTAACTTTGCTTGTTTGGAAATCGGATGTGCTTGTAGCCGACAACGACGACTCAGAGGTGAGTCAGAATCGTAGTTTAACTTGGGAAGCAATGAAAACGAAAGAGAAGAAGTCACTTATGCGAAAGCAGAAAAAGGAGGAGGAAGCGTTGCGGAAGAAGCGGGCCGCGGAACGACAGAGGCGAAGAAAGCTGAAAGAGGAACAGAAGAATAAACTGCTGACAGACAGCCGTACCCGGGTGAACCAAGGGGAACCTTCGAGGCAACTTGGGACACTCGCTGAAGGAGAAAATAATGATTTAGCCCAAGCTCCATCCTCAGACTCGCTAGTCGTGAGTATCTACGACAACCCTGCCCTCAGGCATCACCACGGCCAGCACCAAAGTTCTCTCATTTCCAGATACATAGACGACGCACCCGATGCAGCCACTCTATTCGAAAATGGCAAAGAGATTGTCGCAATGCATGTCAGGGAAAACCTTGTCGCAGATGACTTCGTGAAAAAACTTGTTAACAGAATACTCTCAACTAATCCTGAATAATTCAACCCTCAAATCTCTCTGGGGTCAAATTCAAAGTCAAAAGTTAAAGTTACTCAGTTACTATTACGGTACGGCCAATACGACGGTTCTGTTCGCACACCATACTTCCCACTTCCACCCTTTTCTTTTTGCCTTACAATTACCGTACTCACATATTGGGTGGGTGTTTTGTGTTTTCAGCTGTTTGTGTTACTGATTTCCTTCCGTTTTTCTCTAAAAATAGCTCTTGTTTTCAATTTTAACTTACAGGATTGCTAACAATTAATTATGTAGAAGCACGAGCCAATATAATCCAGTAATTTTAAAAATCAAAAGTATTAACTGTTAACACCCATTGGTTAGCCTGTTATTTGATTATTTGGTCAATATGATATTATATATTTTTCGATTAAAATTCCAATAAAAATCTGTTGCTCATTATTAAAAGCAGTCGAATAGTGTTGAATTTTATTAACAGTCACAATTAAAATTAGCAACGTAACAATGTTGTTAGTTCAGTTCAAAGAAAATTCTTAATTTAATATTACACCACTTTTCAACTCTGAAGAATCAAGATTATGATTTTATGATTTACAATAATTATTACAAAAGAGAATTATTCTAAGTAATTACATACATACACAAAATATTGATTATTGCCATAATAACAAATGGCCATCGTGGTCAACATGGCCGTAGTATGTGCCAAAGCCAAAATCGTCGCCAATTCAGGTCAGGTCAAATTAAAGTCAACCAGGTGTCAGGTCGAGGTCCTTGAACCTCGTAATTCCAAATCTTGAAAAACAGACTTTGATAACGTCATCTAATCTGATTATTTTCATTTTTCAAAATCAAATTCAGAAAAAAACAAAAATATGTATTTGCAATTTGATTCATTAAATCACTAATACTAACTCAAGTCCAAATTAACTAAAAACTAATTATTAAATGCACTAAGAATAACGATCAATGAAATTAAAAAATCAATTTTAGTCTAGTCATAAGTAACGTGATGCATAAACAGAGTATTCGAGACAACCAACATGGTTAATTTTGTATAAGATTGATGGTTTTTGCTATATCAATGCTCATACCAGAAAAATCCCACAAGTATTGTAAAAAATGAATACCAAGCATAGCCTGAAACCATAATCCCTATAATAATTGGACACCCCCCCTGGAAATTCTTTTGAACCATTATAGGGGTATGACCCCCCTCTAAATTTCGAAAAATTAACATTACGGGGGTAAGGGTGTCAGTCTCTGAGACCCCCTCTGGGAATAGGGACGGTTTCAGGCTATGATACCAAGTTATAGAATACTTAATAATATTCCCGTAGAAAATCTGCTATGATCATTATTATATTATAATTATTCTTAATCCAAGTGACATACCGAGTTGTATTGAAACAAATACTGAAATGTTCAACTGCAATAAACGCTTGCTCACTGAGATATTTAGGTATATATTTAGGTAGGTTTGGTTTAAACTTGTTTTCTGCTCTGCTATAAAAGGTAAAACGTTCAAAATCTCATCGTATTAATTATTTGTCACAACCTAATTGTGCTGTATTGTACAATAATTAACGAATACGCTTAACTACATGACAAATATAATAAAGGGGCGCAAGAGAAATAGAAAAACAAAGTTAAATTTTTTATAATTATTATAATCAGGTGCAGCTGCGTAAAAAGATAAACCACTAAATCAAAACTAAACTAAAACCTAAAATTTAACTGAATCCATAAAGTGTGCTCATCTCAAACTCCTAATGCTGTCCAACAATAGACAGCGAAAGTATAAAGTCAATTACAGTTCAGGTTTGATTTTAATTAGATTAGAAATCGCATCACAATAAATCTAAACGGGGATATAAACTTCCCAAGGTGCTAAACATCCCAACTTCCATCCTAAACTCCTAAATGTCCTAATCAAAACAGTAAAAAACAAGAAAATAAGAACCAAAAAGAACAAAACCAAACAACTAATAATCTTAGGTTTTTTCAATCCAACGGTACGATTTCTTGCCCAGTTTCAGAATCTTGGTGGATGAGACTTGAACTGTGACCGTGACTACTTTGTTGTCCAAAACTGGAACCAGAGTCCGCTGAAATTGCAGTTCGAGATCCAGATCCAGACGATGCTCCCACGTTTCCTGCTCCAAGCATACACCCCATTCCTGATCCACTCGAGACAAGTTTCTGCAAATCTCCCAATGTCAAGAATCCCTCGTCGTCAGAAGAAACATCGTGCGTTTTCAAAATATCAAATAGCTGCTCCTCAATTGTTTTACGAATCTAGATTATTAAACGAAACCCAAAATGAATTTTTAAATAAAAACACCATGTAGTTTTGTTATATTTTGGATATGCCAACTTTTAATTTTTGGCCGATATTGGAATTATACTAATATTATTGGCGCTGCAACTAATTTAAACTGATTTACATAATATCGATGAACATAAGTAGACTTAGTTTGTCCAATTCGATGAACTCTGCCGATAGCTTGTGCTTCGCTTGCTAAGTTTAAGATCGGCTCGACCAATAGAACGTGAGTTGCTTCAATTAAATTCAACCCTTTGGAACCCGATTGTAATGGAATAAGCAGTGCTTGGATATCCTCCCGATTCTGAAAAAACAGGTAGGCAGGTAGGTAAGAGGTAAGCATAGGTCTTGAAAGCATACGATAGTTACATCATAGCCACAATATTGGTATTGGTTTCAAGTCCATTAATTTCATATACAATGCATAACACTAATCAAATTAGCTTGCAAATCGGAACTAGTACTTTATGTAATTTGTTTTGTTTTATTTAATTCCACATTTCCATACCTTAAATCGCTCAATGGTTTCATGAAATTTGTTCTTGGTAGAGTTGAGAAGGTCACAGTGGGGAATATCATTTTGAATCAGTGCCCGTCCAATGATTTCCAATACATCCGTCCACTGCGCCAAGGACATTACGTACAAATAATATTAACAATATTATTTACAAAATGATATTAGATTAAAAGATTTAAAAGTTAGACATGAATTGAAATTCAATTCTGAATGATGTAACCAAATAATATGTATTTAGGTATGTGCAATTGCAATAACTAACCGTGGAAAAAATTAAAACTTTCTCTCCAGGATGAGACTCCTGCAGGCGAAGCAAAGTTTCGACGATCGCCTCGACTTTAGTCGAATGACTGCCCTTGATCTCTACAGGAGCTGTGGGGGGAAGACAGGAAGCGGTACTCCTTGAGGGACCAGCAACTGCAGTCGAAGCACTTTCTTCCTCACTTTTAACAAGCAATACAGTGATTATTTATATAATTAAAATCCCATTGAACACACGTCCCTGTCCTTATGTATGCAAAAGTAATGCTTTTCCCAGATGTACAAATACGCAAACTTTAAAACTGGAACTTAAACATAAGTAGAGAAAAGTTGAATCTTACATTCTGGTATCAATGAAGGAGATGGTATTAACTCTGGTAGAAGCCCTACAAAGAGGACAAAGCACATTCTGAATCGTACTGCGGCTGCAAAGCTGTTTAATACACTCGGAACAGAACGAATGTCCGCAATTCAAAACACACCACTGATGACCCAAGTGACTGGCACAAATCGGACAATCGTCCTGGTTAAAAGCACCCTTCTTCCCATATCCGTTCTTGTTCAACGTTTCCAAATACAAAACCTGCCCCATGTGAATGGCCAAACTGTCCTTTCCCATGCTATAATCGCCATCGATCTGCTCAATCTTCAAGTCCACTTCCCCACGACTCAACACGTGAATATTCATGATCTTATCCGCCTTCTCAGTAATTCCACTCGACAATGACTTCAAAGTTGATTTGTGCGGGTTCTTCCTCATATCTGAAATAAGTTCGTCTGGATCTTGGATCCTCAGTCGCGTAGTAGCTTGACTCAGCTCATCGATTGCCGACACTTCGTCAAAAACTTGACGCCAAAGAATTCGCAGCAGTCGGAATTCCTTCTTCATCGCTTCGAAAAGTTTAATGTGATTCGTGCCATCCTGCATTACTGCCACGGAACATCCATTTAACTTAGCAAATCCGAGGATTGTCTTGAGGATTTTTTCCAAATCTGAATCCGCCCAAGTTTGTCTCCTTTGATCGAGAAGCATATTGACATTCACGTGTTCCGTCGTCTCCAGAAGCTCTTCTTCCTCTCGAAGTAAAATCATTGCCTTCTCTTCTTTAGTCAGTTCGGCCGACCCCTCCCCCGCGAAGTTTGCCACCTGACGATTTCGACCGACCCGAGAAATCTTCTCATTTTCTGTAGTGCTGAAGAGAAGGGTTTCGTATTCGATAAACTGGTCATGATTCTTACACAGCTGACACCGGAAGCCGACGTTCTTCTTATCATTGTAGTAACCCGTTGTTTGACCACGAAGGTGACAATGAACCGCTGGCTCCACAAACGCAGACGAATCTTTAGTAAGTAATTTGTCCAAAGAGCCCAACATCGAATCACGAAGTTCTTCTAGTTCCTGGATCTTGTCGATAAGAATGCCTTGTAGGCCTTGTGTGTTACGGAAACTAAGAATAAAGGTTATTTATTAACTATTTGTCAGGCGTAAATACATGGAAATTAGAAATAGGTAAGTATGCTAATGTTATTACTTATTCAAACGGGGTTGGCATATATAAAAAAAACAATAATCACTCACTGGTTAGCAATAGAGTTTGTCGCTTTCTTCTTAAAAATCTTGGCTTTGTACAGTAGATCATCTTTGATCCTGCCAATGAGATCCTCGTCTTTTTTCACCAGAGCTGCTCGACGTAAAGCACCAAACCACCACGACTCCTTCCTGCACTGGAAATTTTCCATTAAAGCAACTACTGAATCGGTTACCGGATCCACACTTTCCTTTGCAGCCTTTACGGCCAGGGCATACTTTTCTAGGTATTTCTGGCGGATTTCTCCAGCCTGAGGACGAAGTCTGTCATCGGCAAGGGTGTAACCGACACCCGGGTAGTTTCCGTCAAGCAGGTCTCCTAGATTTTCCAGTGCATGCAGCAACTGCATAGTTTATAGTAATTTATTTGCCGTTAGAGCACCCATTTAGAAAGTTACTTATTTTTCGATGTTTAATGTATATTATATAATTTTAAAACTTGCTTAATAACCTGCAAGGAATCAGTCTTAAATTTGTCGTTGTATTTCTCAGAACGCTGTAAAACTTCCCGATATTTTTCAGAAGCTTCAGCCCAACGGCTTGATATAATTAGGAGCCCAGCCAGTCCTAAAAATCAAGCGATTCCACAACAACAATTAATTCGGAATTAAATTCACTACTTGCTGTCTTCTGCACCGTTAATTCGGATAGATTACTTAAAATCAATAACACACATTACCATTCAAAGCAGCTATAATAAGACGATGGTCTTCGGCACACTGAAATATAGTCTTTTTGATCAATTGTGTGAGGAGCTCTTCCATGCTCACAGTTCCTTTTAATTTCTGTAAGTTAAGGACGTTTCCCCGAACCATTTGAGGATGGCAACAAGCTTGTCGCAGTTCTAAGAATGGGTGCAGAATCTGAAATAAAGCAATTATACAAGTGAAATTTATTTCTAAAATTATGGACGAGTTTACTGAGCATTAATTAATAATTAGAAATAACTGCACGTAGGTACAAAAAGATACGTTGATACATAAACTGAATTACACTGATTTTGCAAAATGATTTGTGTGTTGCCAAAACTTACTGCGTGGAGCGTTTGTCGATCCAAGGAAGATAGCCTTGCTTGCAGAATAATATCTCCGTGCTGCTGCTTCAACCTGGCTATTTTTGCCATTATTTTCGAGGAACAAATTTCGTATTGTATTTTATAAAAATGCGACTCCACAGGTGAAAATTGAAGCCAATGACTTATTTCCATTTGTGGGGGAATTCCCAGCTGGCACAAAAGCAAAAAGTATACAAAGTCAAACGTATAATTTTTTAATATATTGAAGGAGTTACTTTTGTTTGATTTAACAGACACCACTTAATACCTACTGGAAACATGTTGAATAAAAACAAAATTGAAAAGTACCTGACTTAAAACACTTGGCTTCCCCGTCCTCCAAATAAATTGTCCGAAAAAATCAAAGAGCAGCGAAGTATCCTTTTTATAAAAGGGAACTCGAATCAGATACTCCCACCAAAATTCTTGAGAAATCGGATCGATACCAAGGAACGAGAACAAACCGTAGAGATCTAAAATGAGTTCAAAAACGGTATTTCTACAATTATTTTGAAGACTGGTGATTACTATTAAGTACCTACTGCTTACTAAACTTTTTACTTTTTGGCAAACTTAGCAATTTTTCAAAATAAATTTACTTTCGATTTTCTAGTTGTTCATACCTTGCAAGCCCTTATTAAGAGGGGTACCGGTAATGCACCATCGATGCACCCCTTGCATCTGAGTTGCCATCTCAGCCATTTTCGTACCCACTCCTTCTACCATCTGAGCTTCGTCCAGACAAACTCTCCACCAAAGAACACTTTTCAGGGAAGACGGAATTGTCATGTATTTCTTGGCACTCCGAAATTTCATGCCCTGCTCACTATTCGTGTGGGGAAGATTTGCATGGCTCAATTCGGCAGACAGGACTGAGTACGTACTGATCACAAGATCGTATTCGGCTAATTTATAGGGCGAGAGGTAGCCGTGCTTATTCACACCCCTAAATCAAAAGGTTAGAAATTACCATGCATATCATTTTAAATTTTAGTGTAAATTGTAATTGGAATTAAGTAATCCATGGGAAATCATGCGATTGAAAATTACTTGTAAAAAAGTATGTTTAAGCGCTTATTTTTGACATGGCGTTGAATTTCCTTGATCCACTGGTGACTGATGGTAGACGGTGTGATAATCAATGTAGCCTTGCTTCGCACAGGTGGCTATATAGTATAATACAAACGAGTTATTTTTGTAATAAAACACATGAAATATCAAAAGTTCACTTGAAATAGAAAATTAAATCGCAACGTACAGCAGCAAACTGGCAATGTGGGCAAAGATACGATTTACGACTTCGCTCTCCGTGTGTATCAAACCCCACGCACTCTGCATGCTGTGAACTTAGGCAGTGAATGCAGGAGACTATCTGAAAAATTCATAATTATTATTAAAAATAATGCCTATATACAGTCAACTTTAAATGAACAATTAATAGCTAAAGCTAGACTAACAACCGTTGGATTTAAAATATCTGTAGGGAATAAAAAAAGCGTAAAATGCAAGAAACTTACGGATCTCCTGTCTGCCCGTCCATCTCCACAGATGCATTCAAATCTCGCCTTTGCTTCAATATACGTATCAAAAAATGTTCCGTGAAACTTGGGCTGCATTACGGCTGATGTCGACGCCCTGTATTCGCTCAAAGCTTGCTCATATATAACCTTGATTTTGTCATACGTAGTTTCTGCTTTAGCCTTCTTTTCATTTCCTAATTGGTCTTTAGCGGAAGCATCACTTGAAGACTTGGCTCTCTTTCGTCTCTTTGCTGGAACTGGCTCCACTGGCTCGGATTTTAAAATTGGTCCTGGTAACGCTACATCTTCTTCTTTAACGAGTCTAGCATGAGCTCCACTGACAGTACTATCGTCTTCAAAATTATGAGTTTGGAATTCACAAGGAGAACGTGGCCGCTTCACGGCAGGATTTTTAGTCCTTAGGCTTTTACTAGATTGAACTTCCGACTCAACTTTCACTTTTTTTTTGCCGTTTCTGATTTTCTTCGTTGATTTTTTTCCGCTTTTACTTTCAGCGGTTAGCCTATGCCCTTTTTTCTTAGGTGCACTTACTGCAGCTAATTCTTCGTCGGAATCACAACCAGAACCGGAATCCTCAATAGAAGCCAATGCTTCGTCTTGGCTTTCATCAGAATCCGAAACTATTACTCTCGACTTCGATTTAACTTTCCCTGCTTTTCTACTCCTTTTAGCTTTCTTGGTTACATTATTTCTAACAGGTTTTTTTCGTTTATTCTTCAAAGACCGAGAACTTTCTTCATCCAAGCCGGAGCCTGAATCAGAACCAGATTCATCAGAATCAGAAATAATTCGTCTTGCATTTGATTTTCTAGATCTTGATGCCTTTATTGGACAAAAATCTGGATTCGATGCGGAATCAGAATCAACGTCAGACTCAGATGTTTCAGACCGTGAAGAGTTGGACCTAGAATCACCACCTTTCACATCTTCTTTTTCAATACATTCTTTCTTGAATTCAGGGCTTGGATTAAGCAGAATCAGCGCAAGTACTTCCACGGTTTTCCCGAGCCCCATTTCATCAGCAAGGATCCCTCCACTCGGAACCTGTGAGATTTCGGTACGATTCCAGGAAACGTAGCCAACGTACGGATTGTAGAAGGCTGACCTTCTGCGTTCCGGGGAGTCTTGGGGTTTGTCAGGATCTGTAATTTCTACCGGCAGCGACATTTTATTCAGGAAAGCTTCAGTAATCGAAGCGTTAGTGGCTGAGGTCGACGAAATGGATGCTGACGACGACGGAATACTGGCAAGATTCAAAGCACCTTCTTTGTACAGCATCCAACGCACAGCATCCTTTTGGTAGTCTCTTAGAGTTGGGTTCAAACTGGCATGTTGAAGTGAAAAGTCGGGGGATGGAAGAACTTCACTTCTGTGGTATTTCTGTACTTGGCCGTAGAACCATTCGATGTCTTCCTTCTCTTGGGGTTCAATTTCTGGGCAGATAAAAAAGACAAGAAATAAAATACATACATACAAAATTAAACAAGATGGTATGCATTAAGGTTACTGTAATGCTAACTATACGACAAAAGGAAAATAATTACTTTGAACAGGATCCACACCAAAAAAACAGTTTAAAAGATTTCTCTGAATGTTCCTCAAACCGGCTGGGATGGAGTTCAAATCGTGGGGTCCTATAATTGCAGATTCTAGCAACATTACATCGAGTGTCATACGACAGGAACCAGCATCATACGAGACGAAATCGATTCTTAAAGATTTACTCCGCAGGCCTGAGGTTCAAATGCAAGATATTAAAATAAGTTAGTTTTGTATAATAATTAAAAATCTATATAATTTATAACATTCCTAAGCCTCAGTGCAGAATGCAACGAAATACTTGAATAACAAACTATGGTTTTTCGATACGTTTCAATTCAAATTTTTTATCATAAAATACGTACGAACCATTTAAAGTCTCTATTGGGAGAGTTCCACAAAGTTCAAAGGAGAAGTAGTAGTGCTCCACACGAACGAAATTGAGTTTCCTATTCCTATATTTTGCACCTGCCTTCCCTCCCGGGACAGCAATATAACGAGACTCTTCAGGTGGTATAGGCTTCTCTTGTTTGATCAATAATATATTCGTACCTTGAATTGAGAACTCCATGGAAGAAAATCCTGGCAATTCCTTCCAAATTGTATTACTGTCCAAGTTAGGCAAGCTCATGGATGTTGAACAATTATTAGGTAACTGTACAAACAGTTCCACGTCTCCGATTTTGTAGGCTTTAACTTTTTCAATTTGAATTTTGGCATTTTTTCCAGTTTGAGCACCAGTACCAGTTCCAGCAGACAAAGTACACGAGGGTGAAGCTTCGGAATTTAATGAATCTTCAGTTTCGGTACCACGAATTGCGGTTGGAAGCGGTACAAACACTTTGAACGATTTGAAGTTTCTTTTGTAGTCCTCAATCTTGCCGAGACACCCAACGTCCTGATAGACTGTCACAGGAGGAAGCTCTTTGGGGGGTCTTGGAACAGCTTTTGGTTTAGATTTGGGTTTTGCTTTGGCTCTTCGACGTGACCTTCCAGAATTTGCCGCTCGCCGTCTTCTGAATAATTGGAAAAAAGTTGAAGCCAAACGAATAAATTAGTACACTGATTTAGATTTAAACAAGAAAGTAAAAATGTATACACTAATAACCTCTTAGGTTTCGGGGGCACTTCATAAGAAGCATCGGCATCGGAATCTTCGGATTCATCAAACCAACTGGTCATCAAGGTGGGCATGTGCATATTCTCCTCATCGTCATCACCGACATCCGGATCAGACTCTTCTTGACTTCTAGCCAGCATCTCCAAAGCCAATCTGCTTACAAAAGATCCTGTATTGTTGGAACTACCCGGAACCTGAACTGGAATGATATTCGAACTAGTTCCAGGAAGCTCGTTTCGACGAGCTGACGCCAATGCATCTGAATCGGGCAACTCGATAGTGCCATTGTTGACGTCTACCGATGAGCGAGGATCTTGTCCATTCTCATTTGAATCTGACAGTGAGTCTTCTGCCACAGACGGCAAGGAATCGCTACTACTTTCCTCTTCAGATTGCGAGGGCGGTTGAGCAGGATTTATTGGAAGACTCTCGGCCCAATCTGTAGCCGTGTCGAGATTTGGGATTGCATTTCGCCTTGCTAGGCGG